>JZKD02S0883308.1:659896-674362 GCA_000966675.3 Picea glauca | reverse complement strand
ATAAAGATTTGAAAAAATTAAAATAAATCAAATATTTAAAAAAATAAATTAAAATAAATAAATATTAATTTGTTATATCATTTTAAATTTTCAATATATTTTAAATTCAATTTTATGTATATTAACATTATTTTAAATGAACTTCACATTAATATTATAAATACTATAACTATATTTCTATAAATATTATAACAAAATTGGAAGAGAACCTCAATTTTAAACTTGATGTACTTTGAAATGTTTTTCAACCATTTGAACATGAATAATTCAACGTGACTGTCATTTCTAAAATAATAGATGGTCCTCATCTTTATTTATTTCAATCATTTTGAAATTAAGATTCCCATAGACGTCATCGTACAACTTTCAAATAGGTGTGCATTTCGTTGTGGCCAAAAAAAAAGAAAAATAATTTTAAACATTATATATTAATTTAGTTTTAAAATAATAATTAGATTGTGTTAGTTAAAAAATAATTATAATGAAAATTATATAATTTATGACATAAATATTTTAGTATTTAAAATTTTCCCATCTTCAAACAAACGAGATATCGTTCTTCATTTGAGAGTTACATATTGATCAACTTAGGTTTGAGGTTTTGGATGAAGGTAGAGATAGTGATTTGGACTTGGGTTCCAATGGTGCTAGATGTTGATTTTTTTTTAAATGATTATTCCCATTAAATATTTAGTGGGAGGTGTGGAAGTCGAAGATTCCCTTTTATGTGATATTTAAGGATCTTGTCATACTTATGACAAGTTAATTTGTTTGTAATCCAACTTTTATATATAACATGAATCATTCAAATTTTAAAATTTGGATTGTAGTAAAAATATTTTTTTGAAAAGTTTATATTTAAATAAATTCTCCCACATAAATATGTTAAAAATAATTCCTAATCCATTTACTAAACTTGACATGTATATTATATCTTTAAACACTCTCAACTAAACATTATTTTCTTGGAAAAATAATGGAGAATCTATTAGTTAGGGAGTTTCCATTATGTTTGTATTTAAGACTTAGATCCTATTTCCTAGAAATTTGTTTTAGCTCCCTACCTAATGTATTCATAACTTTATTTATATTCATAACTGATTAATATGGAATGTGGCATTGCTTAGCCTGCCTCACTTGTGAGAAGCTGATCTCATTGTCATTTTCTAAGTTGGTATCAGAGTCTGGTTAGAGGCTGAGTAAAGGAGCCATCTATTGTAGCGTTGTGTGGATGTGAGACGATGTTGAGAGAGTTGTGAGAGATGTTGTGCATAAGATCGCTGACTTGAGCACGTAGTGTTGAAGCCATCCTGGAAAGAGCCCATGTTAGGTGGGAAGAAAGAAATCACTCTATCATTATTACAGAGATCATTGAGTGGACTAGAGAAACGTTGTCGTTGTTGTAGCCAACGTGGAGGAGTAAGAGCCTCTGTTTATTGTTGTTCAAGATATCGCTGTATTGGAGGAGTTGTGGTCCTAGATTCTATTGTAGCCACGAAATTGTTGGAAGGAACACTGAACCGAGCTTTAAGAAAACTTGAGAACGCAGAGGTGAGATTGCAGAATGGGGAGTCCAGTTTCAGTGGCCAATCATATCTCTAAGGAGTTATGTTTCTGTATCTTTTAAGCTCACTAAATAGAATTATTTATGGTGTTTCTCTATCGTGTTTTGGAACCTCTAAATTGCAGTAAACAAAATCATAGATGAGCCAGCCTCCAGATTGGAACGACTCCAGCCTGATATGTGAGCGAACCAGCTACATAAATTGATGAAATTCCTTTCTGTGCCAAAGGAGGCGACAATGCAAAGGAATTGGAGGGTGTGGAACTGTTGTTGAAATATTGATGATTGCGTGAAAAAGATTCATCGTTTGGAGAGAAGGATTGAATATTCTCTCATTCTTGTCACATAGACCTTAAATTTTGTGGGATCGTTGTCTTCCTACAAGAGATTGACGACACCCTCCACCGGCAAATTGCCCTTGAGCATGATGATGGCCTTCTTGGTCTTTGCGACAACAGTCAGCGCCCGGGCTGCAGGTGCGAAGGAAAATGCCCTCTGTCGGATTCGAACCATAGACCCCTTGAACTGGGACTGAAACAGATGGTGGTCATTTGATAATGTTAGAGGAGATGCCATAGAGGTGGCGATGATAGTCTGCGTCTCCATTCCTGCTGCCAAAGCGTGTTGCATATGTGAGACTGAGTGGAGGACATATGGGTGCTCTCGGCTATCTCACCGTGAGATTAAGAAAAGTCATGTGAAGAGGAGTCACGCTGTCGTCGCCGCCCAATGTAAAGAGACCTGTACGTTTGTCCACCTAGTGTTGGATACACTATTTATTTGAAGGTATTTGTGTTTCCAGATCGAGCCGCGAGCGTGATATGGTGATAGGAAGGAGATGCATTCTGTGAACTTTGCATGTTTAAGAGGTGCACTCCCAGATATTCACCATCAACAGGTATGGTCTTATTATTCGCCAGACCTGAATAGAGGTGCAAGTTGAAAAGAGATTGTTAGGCTCTCTGCTAAATTGAACCTTGACGCTTCTTTGGCCAATGGAGAAAGAGATCCCTCTATGGAACGTTGGGTGAAGAAGGATTGATGTTGCACCAGCAAGGAGGCAAAGGCCAAGGGGAAGACACCTGCCACTGGTCCACCCAGTTCCACTTTAAGGGTAGATCTGATGCGTAGGGACTCCCCACTCAATCCGTTCGTGGAAGCTCACAACCTTTCAAATGTTGAATGACTCCGTCGAGCTATTCAACGAAATCACAACAAGCTATGCAGATTCCAAAATGTCGGTGTCCTCCATTTGACAACGAGTTACTACAGTCCAGTTAATTATCAAAACTATGATTTTTTCATGCAGCTAGGGATAGGATCGCGAGTTCCATTAAATTTTCATTTCATTCTCGACACTGGCAACGATTTGATATGGACGCAATGCAAATCTTGTGAAAGCAAGGACTCATGCATTCCACACAAGGATCCATTCGATTCTATAATCCCTCACATTCGTCATTGTTTGTTGAATAGGATGTGATGATCAATCCTTGATCACTGCTGAGGAGAGATTGTTGCATGGAGGTCTTATAATGAAGTGAGGTGTACATGCCCACTTGGTCAGAATCACAGAACCTCCTATCTAAGAAAGAGAAGGAATAAGATAAAAGGAGAATGCACCATGGGACAACAAAGGAGAATCAAATAGTCGTAGAGAGATTTGAAACACATGAGAAGAAAGAATGAAAGGGTAAGAGCAGAAAAATGTGGAACTAGACCCGATCAATGAAGAATTTGATGAAATATGTGAAATAGTAATGCAAAATATGGAAAAATGTGGAACTAGACCGATCAATGAAGAATTTGATGAAATATGTGAAATAGTGATGCAAAATATGTCATTCTTCTCAGGTATAAATTATGAACCTTGGGAAACTGAAATGAAAAAAATACTATGGCTGGTAGATTTATTGCATTATGAGCATGAAGATTGTGTCAATTTCTATGATAAGAGAAGAGGTGCTATAGCATTACAACTTATTATATCAGCAATGGATGAAAACATTTTGTCTAGTATTTTGCGTGAATTTGGTGAAATACCTAGTGCAAAAATATTTTAGGATATTCTTGAAATGAAGAAGTGGAGTGAGAATGTTTAAGTTGATGAATGTATTGTTATTGAAAATGGTGATTGTGTTGACAGTCTCATAACTCGAACAGAGACTGAAAATGTCATTCTTGAAGTTGCAATGACTAATGAAGAAGGTGTGTCTGACATGAAAGTCGCATGCCATAGTAAGGAAATTCCCTATGATGCATTATTTTGTGATTTGGTGAATTCAAATGAGATTGATGATGGAGATGAATGTGTAACTGTTGATGAACCCCCGTGTGAATCTTTGGTAAATTTAGTCAAATTTGGCGAAAACTATTCATCTCATGAAGAGTGGTCAAATCTATTGCATGAGAAACATATTATTGATGAGCTATTGTTTGGTGAGAAGAGAAACTCATTTGCATACACAAACCAAGTGAAAGACAACATGTTTGTAGTTATAGAGCTTGGTAAAGAGGTTGAAGACATGAAAAAACCAGTTTTGATAGTAACTAAAGCTAAAAATGAAGATTATTATGAAATATCAGAGGCAAGGAATGAAGACGAAGAAAGGAAAACTATCTTAGAATAGAAAAATGAAATGAAAAGAACCAGTGTGGTTCTTCCTATGATTTTTCATATGATTGTAACAATGTTTTTGAGTGTGCAAGTTTAGAAGACAACATTTCATTTTCAATAGTGACTGATTATGAAGAAAACATTGAAGAAAATGAAGAAATTGACAAAGAAAATATTGAGTGAATTTTTATGGTTTGGATTCGAGAAGAAATCAAGCATTATTATGAATTGATGTTGCAACAGTCCATTGACAATGACATTGATGATTGTATCCATAAAGGGAAACAAGACACTTATGGGAAGTTGGAAGAATTTGCAAGCATTAAAGACAAACGCTTCCAAGAACCTGTAGAGGTGTTGAGGAAAAATAACAATAGTGAGCTGTCAAGTGCCAAAATGAAGAAGAACAAAGCCAAGATGGCAGTAAAGAAGAACAAAGTCAAGATGAAACATATTTGGAGTAGCAAGCCAAGAAAGAAGCTCCATCTCCATCACTATCTGACAACAAGAAAGGTCAAGATGAAATTGTTAGAGTCAAGTTGTAAGCCTAGTTGAGACTAATATCAACATGCATGCTAATTTTGTTAGGCATTTGTATTGTAGACAATCCATTTCTCCATTAAGGGGGGGGAGGTGTTGGAGAAATAATGTAGAATCTATTAGTTAGGCAATTCCAATTATGTTTGTATTTAGGACTTAGATCCTATTTCCTATGAGTTTGTTCTAACTCCCTACATGATGTATTTCTTTATATTCAAGACTGATTAATATCAAGAGTGTAGCATTTCTTAAGCTGCCTCTAGGCGTAGCCTGCCTTACCTGTGAGGATCTTATCTTATTTCCATTTTCTGAGTCATTCTTTATTTATTATAATAAAATTGGTAAAGATATTCCTTTATTCATGTGTTAATTCAATAGAATCCACTTTATCCTTTTTAAATACAAATATATATTGTAGATTCTTTAGGAGAGTTTCTTGTAAATCTTTGATGTTTTTTTGTAACATGTTTGTAAATATTTGTATTTTAACTTAAATTGTTTGGTTGCATGGGTTGTGATTGCACTACTTTTTGGATAATGATTAAAAATATTAAATGACAAAATGCTTTGTAAGAGTGACTTAATATATTAACTTGTTTTTAAAATAAAAGTTATTTAGATACATTCATTATAACTAAAGTTTAAAAAAAAACTAATAAGTAAAATGTTTTGAAAGAATGATTTACTAACTAGGAGAATCTTGATAATTTTAGCTTTGCTATCAGATTTTAAACTGATTAATTCTCTCAAGGTTGATCCCTGAAAGATTAAGATTCCCATAAAAAATTTCTCCTATAGGTGAAGGTGTATTGAAAATTGGAAGAAAGATAGTTTCAAAGTATTCTTAAAACTATTGGCATACCTTCTTTTCAGTCTAAAGATTTTAAAGAGATGTCATCCCTTGTATGTTACATACAAATTGATTGTCCCCACTTCAAAAATATTAAAATATGTGACATATGGTGAAAGTAAATTCATATTTTGATTGCCCCCATCTTGGACAAAGGATATGATGAAAGGAAATTCATATATTGATTTCCCTCATCTCAACAAAACACAATTTTGTTAATTAAAGTGGTGAAAGGAAATTCAATGGGAGAAGTAGATAACTTCATCGGGGTACTGAACAAGATCGCTGACAGTGAAGCAATATCTATGATATTCGTAAGGTTTCCATACATATCTATATATCATACTCTGTTATCTGGTTCTATTTTCGATGATTTCTTACATCCTAAACCAATTAGGGATTCCCTAAATAAATATGTTACATCTTCTTAACCTTGAAGCGAACAAAGTCAGTCGAAGATGATATTTTAGTTAAAATTATTTCGATTATATTAAACAATTCTGAATCAATTTTAAGAGAAATATTTTTTTAACAACCTAACTTGAGATCAATCATTACGTATGTTTTGGAGATTTTTGGACTTGGATAATTTCATTTTTCTATGTATCATTAATTCTTAAATAAATCTGGAATTTTTTTTCAAAAAGAAATAATCACTCCATTTACCCAATAAAGACACTTGGTATACTTTTATTTCGTGCCTCACAGGGAGCCACAATCTCGAAATGGAGCCTATGTTGGAACACACATAATTTTGAGTTTTTCAACTTTAGATTTTTCCTCTTAGAAATAAAGTTTTACCCCAAAAAGAAAAAAAGTTAGAGAATTATTCCGGGAATTTAGCCTTCGGAGGATTTCTATCATGCTACATCCAAAAATCTCGAACGTCGAACCACCAAAGTACTTAAGGCTAACTCAATGTTTAAAACATGATTAATTGAAACATAAAAGTGATTAATAAGAGATTAACTTCTCCATGAATTCGACCTTCAGGATATTTCTTCCCTCTCACATTCAAAACCTCTGAACCCAGAACCGTCGAATTGTTAATGAGGTTTATGATTGGATAAAGTTAACGGTTTGAATAATTATTGTGATTTTCCAAATGATAAATTCCATCAGACTTTTTAATAATCTCTCTGAAAACAAATCTATATGAAAACCAATAGATTTTATAAAGCTCTTAGAATTTCAAAATCATTTTACCATTTACAATTAAGAACTTTTCATCCAGTGAAGAGATTACAGACTTCTCTTGTTACAGGCAGGATAATCTTATTTCTTTAAGTATTATGGCACCACGAAAATTTGCAAGGAAGCTTGTTAGACCAAATTTCATAATCTAGTGGAACATTAAACCAGTTTGGAAGCCTGATAAACTAGGAAAGGGACTAAATATGATAGGGAAGGGATAAATAGACAAAAAATGGTAGCAATAATGTTTACAACACAAACCCCGGAAGTGATAAGTCCCCGAAGTAAGAGATCTGACACCATGTGTCCTTTTGATTTGGACGATTGAGATTTACTTCGGGACTACGAACTTCGGGTGTTCCGAAATGTTTAACATAGCAAACCTTCCAGAGTGCTAAGTCTTTGAAGTGAGATATTTGGCATTGCATGTCCTTTTTATTTAGATGATTGAGATTTTTTTTGGGACTCTGAGCTTCGGGTGTTCTGAGATACACAACAGCACAAATCCTCGAAGTGCTATGTTTCGAAAGTAAGAAAACTGGTGCCACGTTTCCTTTTGATTTAGATGGATGAGATTTAATTCAAATCTCTGGGCTTCAGGCGTTCTGAGATGCAACACTACAAACCCCCGTGACGTGTTAAGTTTCTGAAGTAAGAGATCTGGCGCCGCGTGTCCTTTTGATTTGGACGACTGAGATTTACTTCAGAACTCTGGGCTTTTGGTGTTCCAAGATGCATAACATCGAAAACCTTTTGGAGTGTCAGATATTTCGACACATGTCCACTTCGATCAACAATCCAAATGAATTATGGGCTTCGAGTCTTCGAGAGTTCTTGCTTCATGCATCCTTATTTCTTCCGAAGTGGTTATCCATCGGAGTGCAGTATGTCCTGCCACGTGTCCACTTCTATCAATGTTACAAATGAAATCCGGGCTTCGAAAATTTAGGAGTTATTTACTCAACATTTTTTGCTTCCTCCTGGAATACGAGATCACCCAATATGGGGATCATCTGACACATGTCCCCTTCTTAAATCAATGGAAAGGAAATTTCATGAAGTTCACTCTGAATTCTCTACATGTAACCGAGAGTTGTGACCTTTGCTTAACCTTTGGGTGCTTATCTCACTTTTCAAGATAGACAGTCATGTTTTAATGGACCGTGGAGATCAGCGGCTGAGAACGATTGCGAGGGGCCAAGTTGCGCAGGGTTTAATTTGAAATGGTGGTCCCGCAATTTAAACCACGATTTTCTCTCGGGGGAACGTGGCATCATTAGGTGCATTGTGGGGAGAAAGATGAGTTAACTCAAAACCACTTCCTTGCACCTCCGCAAAATAGAAAAGTATAAAAAAAATCAAGACTTGGCCCCCACCCACTCTATATTTCACCCTCTAGTCTGTCACATTCGCTACACGTCACTTACCTCGTCTATCCCTACCACCTACATCCTCACATCCACTCATCCCACCTCCTTATTGGAAACTTGTCCCCACGTCATCCTATTTGTGAATGGTTACTCTTCCTCATAACTGTTAACCATCCCATAACGATCCAGCGTTGAGATACCTATCCAATTACCATCCCCATATCTTCAACTGTAATTCTTTATCCCAATAAACCCATTCAAAGGGATAGATGACAATGAAATCGTATGGAAAAGACAGTAAGCCAATGATTGTGGTGGCCTTAGTGGACATTTGTACCCTATTCAAAGAAGAAAGGAAAACGAGTGCATCAGCGAGAAAATGAAGAGACAGATGAAGTTCCAACATATCAAATCATAACTCAACAATATCTGCATGTTTTTATTTCATTCAGATGTTATTATATTGTAGGAATTCCAATGGTTTTTAGTTGAGACAATTTTTGTATAAATAGATAGATTTTAGATCTATTCCTGGCTGCTTCTTACCGAATGTAAAAGAGCTTTTTTTTTTAATATTAATACAAGTGCAGACAGAGATTCTAAGTTTTGTTCAATTTGAGTTATGTGTTTCCTATGTGTTTCCATCTCTCTAAATATCTTTCTGTAGTTCTTGAAGAGTGAATGATTGCAATTTAGTACTACATTTGTTGTGATCATAATATATCAACAGTTCATTCAGTAACATTTTTTCCTCTGTTATTATTGTGAGTAAAACAAGACCTGTGATCTTTGTGAATTAATGCATTTTTATCTCCTTTTCAAGGGTGCATCTTCTACTGTTCTTCTACTGCAAACAAGGTGAGACTTATCTATAATTGATACCTGACTTTATTTTAACAGTTTTGTAAATATTTTCCACATTAATTGACATTATAATTGCGACTCAGATAACGAGATAAAACCTTTGTATTGTCTTATTATTACTTTCAGTTAAATATTATTTCTTAGAAAACTAAAGGTAGAAAAAACACTTATAAAATACTTCATTTTAAATCTTTGATGCTTGACATTATTCTTTGAGCCTTAGAATTAATATCAGGAACAACATCTTTTTGGCACCGTTGTCGGGGATGAAGAAACAAAATCATTTTCCTTGGGTGAACGAAAAAGTTAAATTTTGGTCTTTGATGTGAACAAAGATTGAATACGTGGAAAGGTTCATTTTTCACTTGAAAAATCCATTGTAGGCAAATTTGGCCCTCGGTCGAAATAATACTAGGAAAAACCAAAATGAAAAGCAGACTACTCTAGTTTCGGATCCCAAAAAATTGTTGAAACTGAAGGGATATCTCAAAAAAATTGTTGCATCAGCAGGTAAGGTCTATCAAGCTATAATTACACAAGTTAAGATTAAAATTCCCGCTGAAGAACTAATTCTTAAAGAATAATTTAAAGAAGTTCATTCTGAAGAAGCATCAACAAGCAAATCTGAAGTTAAAGTATAAACTTCAGAAGTAATTATTCCTGAAATAAAATTTGAGATTGACCAGACCATCCCTATTTCTTTAATAGATATTTTTACCAGTGAAAATAAAGAATCCATTTCAATCCCTACTATCATTAGTACATAGCCGATTCTTTCTCTTCCCGAAGTAGTCAAAAGATTAGTAAATCAATCTCTTGAAGTTTTTGATAATCTAATGTTTAGCCCTCGATTTATGTCTCCTAGATTTTCAATGGTCGGTGTTGGAGGTGCAGGGGATGGTGGACAATCTCAACCCCCTAGGGGAATCTAACAACAACAAAACATATAGCCTTTTTCGATCAATTTGATAATATCCTTGGTGTTGAGCACGAGCATGTTTACACGAGACTGTTGGTACAAAATTTTGAAGGACATGTAACGACTTGGTTCAGAGGACTTCCCGTAGGTTCTATACCATCATATAATGATCTAGAAACTTTTGAATCAGGGGTGAGAAAAGGACCATCTATATTACTTAACCGAATTCAGAGCCTTGATAAAGAAAACTTTTGAATCAGTCCTAGAATTTATCCAAATATTTAATAAGATTTATCACAAAATCCTAGCTGAAGTTAAACCTTCTCAACCAACTACAAAAGTTTCTTTTGCAGGGGATTTTCATTTCGATTTCGCTCTATTTTTTAGAGAAAGAAGATCCACTACTTTAGCAAGAATGTGAGATGATGCCATAGAGATTGAATCGAATATGATGGCATCCAGGAAGTTGAAAACTAAAGTTGAGATGGTAAAAAGAGAACCTAGGCATTTTAAAGAACATCCAGGGCCCTCTGGATTTGAGAAATATACAGAAGAAAAAATGGATGAGATGGCGAAAATTATTAAAGATTTATCGAAAAAAAATTCCAGGATGGAAATAGAAAACACCAAACCTGACCCATATGTCAGAAATCAATTCAGGAGAAATCCTAATCCTCAGTTACAACAAAGGCAAATAAAAAATGAGGATCAAAAGATTCAAGCTCCATTTAAAACTAAGAATTTCATACAGAGAGGTGAGGTGCAAGATTATGAGGAATTAGTGGAAGATCTAAACAACCTCAACAATGATGATCATGAGCCTCACCTAACCAAACATGATTATGAGAAATCCTTGGATCTAGAATGTTTTTTTAATAATGATGAAAATATCAACAATTTGGGAGACTCTACATATAGAGGTCTGACTAATTCAATAATGACTGATCTTCAACATGAATATCATTTGAGGCCAAGAGAAAAACGTCCTACAAATATTTGACCAAAAAATATTTTATCACAAAACAAAGAAAATGAGGTAGTAGTTACAAAACCATTAACTAAAACGCAAGTTGCCTGAATAAAGCAAGTTGAAATGAAAGCGATGCAAACTAAGAAGCTATAAAATACAGAAGTCGAAGTTGAGACCAGGGAAATTGAAAAACCAATTGGGACTTTCAATTTAGAGAATGAACTTAATAAAATTAAAATTCCAATGCCTCTGGTTGAACTTGCTAGGAACCCGATCTATAAAAAACAAATCTCTAAAGAAATAACTTTTATGATACTGAATCCCAAGATGATGTTATCCATTTACAGGATAAAAAACTATAATCATGTTCAGACCACACATTGAAAATAGTAAGGATATTGTTGCTCATTTCTATATTACACTGACGTTGCACAATCATTTACTTCACAATTGCATGTTAGACTCAGGATCTTCGTATAATTTAATTCCTAATATTATCATGGAAAAATTGGGCCTTGAAATTACCAGACCTTATCAATATTTATACTCAATTGATTCTAGAAATGTTAAGTGTCTGGGTATGATTAAAGATTTAGTTGTAAACCTTTCTCAGGTTCCTGTGAAAACTATCCTTATGGACGTGGTTGATGTCAATGTTCCTGCCAAGTATGGCATGCTTCTATCCAGATCTTGGGGTTCTAAGCTAGGAGGATCAGTGCAACTAGACATGACCTATGCTACAATTCCATTTTTTGGTGGACAATTTACTCGACTGTACAGAGAAACTAGACTGGCGTATACTATAAGCGACCCTAAAAAACCCCAATAACTACCCAGTATATGTTTTTGATCAATATTTTGGAAATTTTATATTATTTGTAGATGATGATTTTGAAGCATGTCTAGAAGGAGAAAATAAAAAAATAGAATTTTCAAAGAAAAATATAAATGTTACAGAGGGGATGTGGAAAATGTTCTTTGATGGTGCTTCATCCTACGAAGGAGTAGGAGTTGGAGTTTTATTTGTGGCACCATTATAGATTACAATGGGAGGGATTATACCAATAATGTTTGTGAATATGAAGATTTAGTTTTAGGATTAGAAGCTACAAGAAAATTAAAAATCGAACATTTGATAGTTTATGGTGATGCCGAACTCATTGTAAAACAAATAAAACAACAATATCAAGCTAAGCATCTGAGGTTGAGAACGTATAGAAATTGTTCCTAGGATCTAATAGAGGTTTCTTCTCATGTTTTAATATTCTCTCTATTCCCAAAATTCAAAATCAACAAGTTGATTCTTTAGCCAAAGATGTTGTGACTTTCATACCACCTACATTTTTTAAGCTGAAATATCATATTGAGATGAGACATAGGCCTTCGATTCCAAACAATGTTCAACACTGTAAAGTGTTTAAAGATGATGAACAAATCAAATAGTTCCTAGAAATGGTAGATGAGTTTTCTAAGACCCAAATAGATAAATAAAATCAGAATTCTCCTTCTTGGATTATGCAGGAAGGTGAGAACCTAGAGAAGTTCCAAGATAAAATTGTAAATCACTACATTCTCTTACTTAAAAACAATCAAATTCCCATAGGTCTCATCCCTTTAGAAAGGTTGTTTGACCATGATGATAAATGTAGTGTACCCATTCACTACTTGGATTTTACCAACCTCACGGTTACCGTTCTGTACATGAAATCTACAGAACTCATTCTGGGTCTTATGGAACAAATGCATTAAACACAACTAAACACACTTGATTCGCAGAGTAAAATATATAAGTTACTGTTACCATTAACAAACCATAGCATTCGACAGTAATTCATTTACATAGCGGAAAACATGATAGTATATACAATACAATCATGCCAAATGTGATAAAACATAATTCAGATACTTATCTTTTAATAGCTGTAGATTTCACCAACCAAGTGCAGGCCTTCCACGAACCTCCCATCCTTAGACCACACTGCTCATCAGCTCAACAGTGGGTCACCCCCGAGCTGGGACCGAGCTCCACCCCAAGGCAAGGAATCTAAACTCAGGCTGAGGTTACAGGGAAGATAACACATACACAACCACCAGGAAGAAAGCTCTCTCAGGAATCTCCCACGCTCATTTCCCACAGACCCTCATTCCCCAGATGCCTGCTCCACCCTAGGGGAGTGCACCTTCTCTGTCACCTAGACAGTCCTTCGGCTGCCAGTCCCCCTTACCTTGGGTTACAAGAACAGACCAGACTGAGAGTCTCTGGGCTCTATGGCAGCTACATGGATTTCTTCCAGGAGTTCTATTCTCCCTCTATGCACTCTCTCACCTGGAGGAGTCGCTCACAGGCCAACAAGCCTCACGCAGTCCAGTACTGCGTGGTCACAACAATCCACAGTAAACTCAGACAAAAGGTTCCAAAAAAGGTTCAGTAATCACTGGATGATCTCGCGGTGATGATTTCAGGACAGGCTCCAAACACAGGCTAGCTCAACATTTCCCATACAACCACAGGATGCTTCCACTCAAGTCTAGCACAAGGATTCTGGTTCAGGAATGCATTTTTGGGTTGCCTAGAATAGACACGGACTCATAGTTCAGAGCATGGGAATACATGGTTTCTTCAGACAAACATAGGCTTAACGGCTTCAGAGATCAATCCGCGTATCTGGCAGAGGTCGTACCCCGTTTCACGCTCAGAGGTTCGGTCCGAATGGAGGAATATTTTCCACCCATGGTTCAGTTTAGGCTTATATTTGCATGCACCAGGGTTGACACTTGTCACCCTGGGAACTGCATGTGTTCCAATCGTACGCCTTCCTTCCACCACCTGGGAATCACGAGTCCTTCCAAGAGGAATTAGGATAAAATACTGTGCATATGGATTTTTTTTAGGAAATAATATTAAAATATTATTCCAGGCCTAAGCCCCCTAGGCTTAGCCCCTGGGCTCATCACTCAGCCCCTTTCCCACCTTCCATCCCCTAGTTCCTTGCCCACTCTATGGATTCTCAGTCCCCCATCACTCGTTCATCGTGGTCGGTCTGCACTGGCGGTGTTTATATTTTATTAATTGATCTGCATACATACAAGTACATTAACAGGCTCCTAGCCTTCGACACTTAGGCTCCCTGGCCTAACAAAACACATAAGCCTACATATTATACAAGACTTGGCTCACCAGCCTATAGAACACATTTACAATTCTTTGCATAAAACATGATCTGTAACGGGGCTCGGCCTTGGGGACACTACAATCCCCCTCCCCTTATTTTTGCACTATCCTCAGTGCAACTTACACTGCCTCTACGTGTCCTTCAAAATTTTCAAAAAGATGCGGGTACTCTACCCGCATAAAATCTGCATGCTCCCAGGTCGCGTCCTCAGGACTGTACCAGGTCCACTGGACCTTTACAAGCTCTATGGCTCGATTTCAGAGCTGCTTGTTTTTCCTGTCTAATATGCACACAGGATGCACTTGTAGGACACCTTCTGGTTCCACCTGAATCACAGTCCAATCGATAACATGATTAGCATTAGGTACATATTTCTTAAGCAGTGAAACATGAAACACATTATGT
>JZKD02S0883308.1:639808-659291 GCA_000966675.3 Picea glauca | reverse complement strand
ATCTAATTTGTCTGGCATTTAAGGTTGGCTGATCAAATAAATATTTCAGACTGTTGTGGTCTGTTCTTAATTCGAATTTCTTTCCCATGAGGTAATGTCTCCATTTCCTTAAAGTATGGACAACTGCTGCCAGCTCTAAATCATGAGTGGTATAATTCTTTTCATGCTCTTTCATCTTTCGAGATTCATAGCAAACCACAAATCCTTCTTGGCTGAGAACTCCTCCCAGCCCCTCCTTACACGCATCTATGCATACTACATAATCCTTACTTGGATCAGCAATCTTCAGGATTGGAGCACTAGTGAGAAGTTGCTTCAATTGCTGGAAGATGCTCTCACATTATTCAGTCCACTGGAACTTCTTATCCTTCCTTTGCAAGGAAGTGATAGCATGAGCTATCCTTGAAAATCCGGCTATGAACCTCCTATAATAGCCTGCCAAACCCATAAAGGATCTAACTTCTATTACGTTCCTTGGCGCTGGCCATTCTTGAATGGCCTTTACCTTCTCAGGATCCACAGCAATCCCTTCCTCGGATATAATGTGTCCCAGATAATGGATCTGCTTTTGGTAAAATGAGCACTTGCTCATTTTTGCATACAACTGGTGTTCTCTCAACACCTGCAGCACCATTCCAAGATGTTGTTCATGTTCCTCCTCTGTCTTGGATTACACCAAGATATCGTCCATGAATACTATGAAAAACTTGTCCAGATAATTTATGAACACTCCATTCATTAAGCACATGAAGACAGCAGGCGCGTTGGACAGTCCAAACGACACCACAGTGAACTCATAATGACCGTACCTTGTTCTGAAGGTAGTCTTGCTGATGTCCTCATATTTTATCCTCACTTGGTGATATCCAGATCGAAGATCTATTTTCGAAAATACTTTCGCATCCTTTAACTGATCAAAAAGATCATCAATTCTTGGCAGAGGATATTTGTTTTTGACAGTGACTTTATTCAACTGCCGAAAATCAATGCACAGCCTCAGCGTTCCATCTTTCTTCTTCACAAATAGGACCGGGGCTCCCCACGGTGACGCGCTGGGACAAATATACCCTTTCTTTAACAACTCTTTGAGCTGTAGTTGCAACTCCTTCAGCTCTGGTGTGCTCATTCTATAAGGAGCCTTTGAACTTGGAGCTGCTCTAGGCATCAGATTTATAGAAAAATCGATGTCCCTCTTTGGAGGTAGTCCAGGCACCTCCTGAAACACATCCTTGAATTCTTTGAGCACCCTGTGGTCTTCTAGATTCGAGACCACTTCTTGGAATACTTATTCCATCCGGGCTGCAAATAACTGACATCCTTTCCGGTAACATTTCTTCAGCTACATAGCTGAGATTTCTCTAACAGCCACGACTATGGGAATTCCTTGGACTGTTACCTGATTTCCTTCTTCGTCTAGACATGCAAATCTCTTGTTTCGGCAATCCAGAAGGGCATGGTGCTGGTCCAAACAGTCCATCCCAATTAAGCAATCATATGAACCTAAAGGTAGAATATTCAATTCAGCCTTAGTTCTCATTCCCTTCATGTCCACTGAACAAGATTTAACCAATTCAGTGACCTTCCTCTTGGTCCCTGTGGCTAACTTCACTAACCAAGACTTCTCATGTTTGCTCTTCGTTAGATGCAAACTTTCCACCACCCTAGGGTCTACATAACTATGGATAGCTCCTGAATCAATTAAAATAACAAGTGGTTGGTTGTGGATCATACCTTCCACTTCAATCATGTGTGATTGAAATTCTACTTGCTTGTTGTCCAGAGCTGCATATATCCGCGGCATTCTGCTACCCATATCCTCCACTGTTTCATCTTGTTGAATAGTTTGGACAGTTCTTGCTTTGTCTTTTCTGTGGGGGAAGTCTCTGTACCTATGATTCCCTTTACAACCCCAACACTCCATGGTTGGAGGCCTTGGCATCTGTTCACTCCCTTCAACTTTCCTGGGCTCTTTAAAAGATGACTGTCCCCAAGGAATGTTTCTGAAAAAGGAAGGCTTTCTTCCCTTCTGCCTCTTTTCTTTCTTAAACCTCTTCTGGTTATCCCAAGCCTTCTGAAAGGTAGGATTTTCCCTTTACTGTTCATATAGGCATTTCTCCCTTCTTATGGTTTCTTCCATGGTCTTAGGATCATTGTATTGAATCTTGTCACCAATGGAAGGTGGCAGTCCACTCAGATACCTCTGAATTTTGATAGCCTCATCTTTGATGAATGTAACATACTTCAGCAGCTCCAGAAAACTTCGTTCATACTCATCAATGGTCATACTGCCTAGCTTGAGTTCAAAGAACTCCTTCATCTTTCTGTCATAATATATTTTAGTCAGGTATTTCCTCTCGAAATACCTCTTGAATTCCTTCCAAGTGACCTCTTTCTCCTTGATGTGTTGCACCTGCACAAACTGATCCCACCACATGGATGCCTTTCCTTTCAGTTGGTAAATTGCAATTCTTCCTTCTGCATGAGCAGAGTAATTCTGCAGTTGGAAATATTTCTTCATGCCAAGCAACCATGTCTCAGCATCTTCCTCCTTCTTATGCTCCCCATCAAATGTTGGAGGTTTAATTTTGTTCATCTCTCCTTTCAATTCCTCCCTTCCATATTTTTGATGTTTTCTGGTAGGTGATGGGCTTGAACTGCTATGTGTCTTACTTCCAGAACGTCTTTGGGAGCGACTGTGATGTCGGCTACCACTCCTCGACCTGCTTCTTCTCCCATGAGTTCTGCGACTCTCTGTCGTACTTGAGCCTCTTCCTTTCTCAAGTTTCTTCTCTATTCTTTCCAGACTCTGCAAGAATCTTAAGTTTAATTTCCCTTGCCGATCTCTGACTTTCATGAGCTTTCGGCTATCAGCTCGGCGCTCCTTGGCCTCTCTTTGTAAACCTTCAATGATTTTCATCATATGTCCTTCCTTATCCATCTCTTTTCCATGCCCATTAGAGTTCGATCCTTCGACTCCCTGGTTAACATCCTTTCCTTCTTGTTCGTCTTCCATTTCATGGATAATTTGCATTCTTCCCCACTCCATACTTGGCATTGATTATCTGGAGTTTTGGTCTCTGTTGTATTTTGAGCACGCACTGTGCAATCCAATTCAAACTTGTCAGGCCATTAAACTTCATGATTAATCCACAACATTTATAACTAATACGAACAAGAACGAAAGACATCTTAACTTCACAAAGTTTCCTGAGTTCTCTCTGGATCTGTGTTTTTCGGGTGTCCGAGACATCAATTTCAGTTATTTCGGGACCTCAAGTTTCAGAGTTTCGCAATTTCTGATGTCGAGGTTTACTGTCCTCTCAGATTCCCAATCTCCGACGACCCCTTTTACCTGCTCACCCTCCTGAGCCTAGCCCCTGACTCATATGACCATGTGCCCTGACCGTGGTCATTTCCCTCTCGTGACTACTCCTATCAGAGTTTCGACACTTTCTCTGTCAACAGGCGCATGTCCTCGCAACCCCCGATTCTCCGATATGCCTTAGTCCTCCAAGCTAAGCCCTAGCCGATGTGACCGCTGACTCGTGACCCAGGCCTTTTTCCCTTATCGGGGTCTGGGGTTTGACAAATATGAATGCACCAAAACGCTTGACAGCGGAATCCACGATTTCTCGATTTTCGATGGACTCTGTCCGTGCTAGCCCTCTGAGCTAGAGCCTCACCATACAACCACACTATATGACCTCCACCCTACCTCGTCGAGTTTCGACGGTTTCAATATCATGCTCATACTCTCACGGGATCTCCGATGGGTCCCAGTCGTTAACTGGTCAACAGTCCTTTCTCCTGTTGCTATAAATCTGCCACCTGTCCTCCTGGCAGTCGGTGTGGCCCCACACACCTAGGCCTTATTGGGAAATCGCGTATCGCGATTTTCCCAAGCATGAAACCTTTGCCTCCGGGATCTCAGATATCCCAATTCCCGATATACCGATGCGCCTTTTGCTTTAACCCTTCGTGGTTACATCAGGTCCATGTGACCTCTACCTCATGACCGTACTCAAAGCTCTCGTTGGGGTTTCGGGGTTCGGAGTTTCAAAGTGTATGAATCACTTGTCACCAAGGTTCCCGATTTCCCGATGAACTTCAAACCCTGATGGATTTACTCGTTGTCGGGACTTTCCCCGATGGTGTAGATCTCTGCCACGTGTCCACTAAATGAACGGTCCAAATATTGTCGCGAGATCGCGGATCGTGATTCCGGGTGACGAGATCTCTATGCGTTCGAGAATTTTGATTCTCTGACTCTCTCCAGGACTCTGAAACGCGTCCTCCCTGAGATCCTACGGCTATGATCCCTCTTCGGGATTCCGAGAATCACAAGGTATCGATTCTCTTGACTTCTAATATACCGATGCCTCTACGGGACTTCTCCTCCACCCATGAGGACTTAAGTCCTGTGCAACTTCCTTCAATTTGGACTGTCGACGGTTAATCCCATAGGGATCTCACGACTCACGATCCTCCCGAGTTTAAACTCCTGTGCAGTATCAAAAGGTTTTACACCTCGTGCACATTCTCCAGATCTGGTGGTTGCAAGGGTTCGCTTTCCCTCCTGAACAGATCCAACGGTTCTAACACCCTTGGTGTAGAGACCTGTCTCGCTGGAGTCATAGACCATACCGGCTGTGGTTTTCACCGCACCGCTAAACTCCTGGCTTGTAAACACAGTCAAGCAACAACTTGACACACTGGAGTATCCAACGTCCGAAATTGGCCATTCCAGGTCCAATTTATCTTCACATTTTCGGTCAAAAGACTGCTCCACTGGCCCATCTAGGCTCAGTGTCAAAACCTTGGATTTGATACCAATTTGTAGTGTACCCATTCACTACCCGGATTTTACCAACCTCATGGTTACCGTTCTGTACATGAAATCTACAGAACTCATTCTGGGTCTTATGGAACAAATGCATTTAACACAACTAAACACACTTGATTCGCAGAGTAAAATATATAAGTTACTGTTACCACTAACAAACCATAGCATTCGACAGTAATTCATTTACACAGTGGAAAACATGATAATATATACAATACATTCATGCCAAATGTGATAAAACATAATTCAGATACTTATCTTTTAATAGCTGTAGACTTCACCAACCAAGTGCAGGCCTTCAACGAACCTCCCAGCCTTAGACCACACTGTTCATCATCTCAACAGTGGGTCACCCCCGAGCTAGGACCGAGCTCCACCCCAAGGCAAGGAATCTAAACTCAGGCTGAGGTTACAGGGAAGATAGCACATACACAACCACTAGGAAGAAAGCTCTCTCAGGAATCTCCCACGCTCACTGCCCATAGACCCTCATTCCCCACATGCCTGCTCCACCCCAGGGGAGTGCACCTTCTCCAGATCTAGACAGTCCTTCGGCTGCCAGTTTCCCTTACCTTGGGTTACAGGAACAGACCAGACCGGAAGTCTCTGGGCTCTATGGCAGCTACAGGGATTTCTTCCAGGAGTTCTCTTCCCCCTCTGCACACTCTCTCACCTAGAGGAGTCGCTCACAGGCCAACAAGCCTCACGCAGTCCAGTACTGCGTGGTCCCAACAATCCACAGTAAACTCAGACAAATGCTTCCAAAAATGGTTCAGCAATCTCTGGATGATCTCGCGGTGATGATTTTGGGATAGGCTCCAAACACAGGCTAGCTCAACATTTCCTATACAACCACAGGATGCTTCCACTCAAGTCCAGCACAGAGATTTTGGTTCAGGAATGCGTTTCCGGGTTGCCTAGAACAAACACAGGCTCATAGTTCGGAGCATGGGTGTACATGGTTTCTTTAGACAAACACATGCTTAACGACTTCAGAGATTAATCTGGGTATCTGGCAGAGGTCGTACCCCGTTTCACGCTCAGAGGTTCGGTCCGAATGGAGGAAGATTTTCCACCCACGGTTTAGTTTAGGCTTATATTTGCATGCACCAGGGGTGACACTTGTCACCCTGGGAACTGCATGTGTTCCATCCGTATGCCTTCCTTCCACCACTTGGGAATCACGGGTCCTTCCAAGAGGACTTAGGATAAAATACTGTGCATATGGATTTTTTTTAGGAAATAATATTAAAATATTATTCCAGGCCTAATCTCCCTAGGATTAGCCCCTAGGCTCATCACTCAGCCCCTTTCCCACCTTCCAGCCCCTAGTTCCTTGCCCACTCTGTGGACGCTCAGTCCCCCATCACTCGTTCATCGTGGTCGGTCTGCACTGGCGGTGTTTATATTTTATTAATTGATCTGCATACATACAAGTACATCAACAGGCTCCTAGCCTTCGACACTTAGGCTCCCTGGCCTAACAAAACACATAAGCCTACAGCTTATACAAGACTTGGCTCACCAACCTATAGAACACATTTACAATTCTTTGCATAAAACATGATCTGTAACGGGGCTCGGCCTTGGGGACACTACAATCAACCTTTAATGTCTACTTTGGGACCTCAACCCGAAAAAGTTGAAGATTGTAATGTAGAAACTAATGAAAATCCCAAAATGGTCAAAATATCAAAATATCTTCCAGCACAAATAAAGAAAATGGAGAAAATGAACTTTTGAAACATGAGGAAAACTCGGTTTGTCTCTTAATCCCAAAAAATCACACTTTTCTATGCAAGAAGGTAAACATTTAGGTCATATAGTTTCAAAACATGGAATTAAGGTTGATCCTAAACGAGTTGAGGCTATTGACCTAATTAATATTCCTAGAAATAGAAAAGAGATTCAATTTTTTTTGGGAAAGATTAATTTTCTTAGGAGATTTATTTCTAACTTTACTGAAATAATCAAATTGATTACAGATATGCTAAAAAAGGACAACAAAGTAAAATGTACTGCAAAAGACAAAGCATCTTTCGAGCGTGTTAAGAAAGCTATAGGAGAAGCACCAGTATTGGTAAGTCCAAACTATACAAAAAAATTATTCATCTTCTCTTTTGCTTCTCAACATACTGTGGAAGAAATGATCCTTCAAATGAATGAAGAAGGATTCGAACAACCAATAGTCTTTTTCAGCAAAAGCCTCAGGGATTCGGAGATAAGATATGGCATTCTCGAAAAACAAGCTTATGCTATGGTGAAGTCTCTCAAGGCTTTCAGAGCATATGTATTGCACTCGAAAATAATCACTTATGTACCAACAAATGCAATTAAAGATGTCTTGGTTGAGCCAGACAATGATGGAAGAAGAGGTAGATGGTTGGCTAAAATTCAAGAGTTCAATTTAGAAGTGAAACCAACCAAACTAGTGAAAGGTCAAGGTCTGGAAAGGTTGCTAGCCAAATCAAATTTCAGAGTGCTTGGAATAAATAACCTCGAATTACATGATTCTCTTATAGATGTAGAGTAAATTGATGATCAAGCACCTACGATTCAGATTGAGGATAAATTTTCCTCCTCTGCTTGGTACAGTGATATTGTTACATACCTCCTTACTCTTTGATGCCCAAATGATATGAATCCTTCTAAATAAAGAACTTTAAAGTTATATGCAATTAAGTATTGCATTATTGATAGAAAGCTATACTGGAAAAACCCTCTGGGTTTCTTGTTATGTTTCCTGATAGAATCCAAAACCGAAGGTGTCATTGACGAATTTCATGAAGGAGTATGTGGGGGAAATCATGCCTGGAGAGCAACAGGTTACAAAATTTTAAGGGCAAGATATTATTGGCCAAAATTATTTATGGATATAAATGGAAGGGTCAAGGCTTGCAATTGATGCCAATTGTTTTCTAGTAAGCCTTACCTTTAATTATGGAAAAATATGAAGCACCATTATAGCGATGGGGCCTAGACTTCATTGGATAAACTCATCCACAATCGAGTGCTCAACATAGATGGATTTTGACCTCTACTGACTATTTTACGAAATGGGTTGAATCTATTCCAACTCAAAATGCTACAGATTCAGTAGTGATAAATGTTTTGGAATAAAACATCTTAGCAATATTTGGTTGTCCTAGGAAAATAGTTACTGAAAATGCTTAGGCGTTTAAATCTATGGAAATGATCAATTTTTGTCAGAAATAAAATATTATTTTAGGTCATTCTACAACTTATTATCCTCAGGGAAATGGGTTTGCTGAATCACCTAACAAGAGTTTGATGACTACAATCAAGAAAGTTTTGACAAAAAACAAAAAATCTTGGCATACACACTTAAAATACGCCCTATGGAAAAATTGAATTTGCACCAAAAAATCTATAGGTATGTCTCCTTTCCAATTAGTCTATGTAACTGATGTTATTCTTCCTATTAATCTTGCTCTTCTTGTGATGAAGCTCTGCCAAGATACAAATGAAGAGCCAAATGATGTTACGATAAGAATCAATCAAATCGTCAAAGCTCAACAAAACAGAGTAGAAGTGGATGATAAGCTCCAAAAATACCAGGATAATATGAAAGCCCTTTTTGATAAAAAAGATAAAGACAAGGAGTTTCTTCCTGGCGATTTAGTTTTAAAATGGGAAGCTAGAAAGGAAGATGCAGGTAAACATGGAAAATTCAATCATCTCTGGCTCAGACCTCTCAAAATCATAGTTGTTGAGGGAAAAAACTCATTCTCACTTGAAAATGTTAATGGAGAAATTATTGACGCTTCTATCAATGGACGTTATTTAAAAAAAATTATGCAATAGTCACCTTTTAGAATTCCATTGTATATATAAGATTGGATTAACATGGACAATTTTAATTTTCAATTTTTGTTTTTTTTTTATCTGAGTCATTTGATCATTTGTTGTAAATATTTTTAATAAATTTTTTATTACTTGATGCCATTAAAGGGAAAAATAAAAACATCTTTATCACATATCATCTCTATTTTACATGATTATCTAATATTTTATACTTCATTCCTTTTGCAGAATAGATCTTGTTGAACAAGATATGAGGCTGAATAAAAACGTGACACTCGTCTTTCAAGCATTTGATTTCTCTAAAAACAGGTGATAAATAAATAATCTGCCTTGCTGAAATTTCAAAAGGAAAATAAGGTATGAATTCCTACTGTTCTTATAGTTCAAATAAAATTTTATAAAATTCTTTTCGAAATGAATGTGAAGGAGGTTTTTCTCATGATAATATTATCCCCTAACCAAAAAATCAGATATGTATAAAATTATAATTTGAAGTGTCATGATGGTAAATTCTAAAGCCATCTCTGAAATAAAAATAAAATAATGATAAATAAGCTCGAAGAAAGTTTGAACTAAATACACAAACTTGTGTAGGATTAGGGTATTCTATTTAGATCCTTCAAATCTGTGATTGGGTCATTTTTTCATCTATCCCTAAGTTCTTATCCACTTCATATTTTATTTTTCCTTTCTTATTTTATTTTAGTCTTCATAGAAAGAAAGAAACTTACCTTGACTTTGAAAACTTAAAAACATATTTTCAAGACAAGATTAGGAGAAAATCTTTATGTTCCTTTGATTTTAATTGAAAAAGAATGTCTAGGCTAATCCTAATAATTTTAGCTCTACTATTGGGCTTCACACTCTCGGTCAAGGTTGATCCCTAAAATATCAACATTCCCATAAAAAAATTCTCCTATAGGTTAAGGTGTATTGAAAATTGGAAGAAAGATAGTTTCAGAGTATTCTTAAAACTGTTGACAGACCTTCTTTTCAATCTAAATATTTTAAACATATGTCATCCCTTGTATGTTATATACAAATTGATTGCCCCCACTTCAAAATATTAAAATATGAGACAGATGGTGAAAGAAAATTCATATATTGATTTCCCTCAACTCAACAAAACACAATTTTGTTAAGTGAAGTGGTGAAATGAAATTCAATGGGAGAAGTAGATAACTTCACCGGGGTACTGAACGTGATTGCTGGAAATGAAGCAATATCTATAATATCCATAAGGTTGTCATACATATCTATATATCATACTCTATTATCTAGTTCTCTTTCCGATGATTTTTTACATCCTAAACCAACTAGGGATTCCCTAAATAAATATGTTACAGTTGCTTAACCTTGGAGCGAACAAAGTCAGTCAAAGATGATATTTTAGTTAAAATTATTTTGATTATCTTAAACAATTAAGAAATCAATTTTAAGAAAAAGAATTTTTTAGCAGCCTAACTTGAGATCAATCATTAAGTATGTTTTGGAGATTTTTGGACTTGGATAATTTCATTTTTCTATGTATGATTAATTCTTAAATAAAACTAGAAAATGTTTTTCAAAAAGCAACAATGAATCCATTTACCCAATAAAGGAACTTGGTCTACTGTTCTTTCGTGCCTCATAGGAAGCCACAATCCTTAGATGGAGCCTATGTTGGAACATACATAATTTTGAGATTTTGAACTTTAGATTTTGCCTCTTGGAAATAAAGTTTTACCCAAAAAAGAAAAAAACTCAGAGAATTATTCCAGGAATTAAGCCTTCAGAGGATTTCTATCATGCTACATCCAAAACACCCGAATGTTGAACCATTGAAGTGCTTAAGGCTAACTCAATGTTTAGAACATTATTAATTGAAACATAAAAGTGATTAATAAGAGATTAACTTCTCCGTGAATTTGACCTTCGGGAGATTTCTGCCCTCTCATATTCAAAACCTTCGAACCCTGAACCGTCAAATGGTTAATGATGCTTATGATTGGCTAAAGTTATTGATTTGAATAATTATTGTGATTTTCCAAGTGATAAATTCCATAAGTCTTTTTAATAATCTCTATGAAAGCAGATCTATACGAAGACTGATAGATTTTATAAAGGTCTTCGAATTTCAAAATCATTTTACCATTTACAATTAACAATTTTTCATTCAGTGAAGAGATTACAAACTTCTCTTGTTACAAGCAGGCTAATCTTATTTCCTTAAGGATTATGGCACCATGAAAAGTTGCAAGGAAGCTCGATAGAGTAGATTTCAGAATCTAGCATAACGCTAAACTAGTTTGAAAGCATGATAAACTAAGAAAGGGACCAAATTCGATAGGGAAGGGATAAATAGACAAAAATGGGAGCAATAATGTGTACAACACAAACCCCTGAAGTGTTAAATCCCCGAAGTAAGAGATCTGACACAACATGTCCTTTTGATTTGGATGACTGAGATTTACTTCGAGACTTCGGGATTTGGGCTTCAAGCATTCCAAGATGCTTAACATCACAAACATTCTGGAGAGATAAGTCTCTGAGGTGAGAGATATAACGTCGTGTGTCCTTTTTATTTAGACAACTAAAATTTACTTCGAGACATTGGGCTTCAGGCATTCTGAGATGCAAAACAACACAAACCCCTGAAGTGCTAAGTTTCTGAAGTAAGATATATGGCGACACATGTCCTTTTGATTTGGACGACTGATATTTACTTTATAACTTTGGGCTTTAGGTGTTCTGAGATAAACAATAGCACAAACCCCTGAAGTGCTAAGTTTCCGAAGTAAGAGATATGGTGTTGCGTGTCCTTTTGATTTGGATGACTGAGATTTACTTCGAAATTCCAGGCTTTGTGCATTCTGAGATGCATAACATCTCAAACCTTCGACAGTGTCGGATCTTCCAACACATGTCCACTTCGATCAACGGTCCATATGAAATCTGTGCTTCAGGCCTTTGGGATTTCTTGCTTCATTCATCTGTCTTTCTTTCGAAGTGGTTATCCATCGGAGTGCAGGATCTCCTGTCACGTGTCCACTTCGATCAACAATACAGATGAACTCTGGGATTCATAACTTCAGGATTTCTTTACTCAACATTGTTTGCTTCCTCCCGGAATACGAGATCACCGAATATGGGGATTGTCTGACACGTGTCCCCTGCTTGGATCAATGGACAGGAAATTTCAAGAAGTTTGCTATGTCTTCTCTACATGTGATCGAGAGTTGTGACCTCATATTAACCTTTGGGTGCTTATCTCACTTTGCAAGATCGCCATTCGTGTTTTAATGGACTGTGGAGATCAGTGGACGAGAACGATTGTGAGGGGCAAAGTTGCGCAGAGTTTAATTTTGAAGGTCGCTCCCTCAATTTAAACCGCGGTTTTATCTTGGGGTATGTGTCATCACCAGGTTCATTGCAGGGAAAAATGTGGGTTACCTCAAAACCACTTCCTTGCACCCCCACAAAATAGAAAAGTATAAAAGGACTTAACACATGCCCCCCACCCACTCTATCTTTCACCCTCCAGTCTGTCACACTCGCTACATGTCACTTACCCCGTCTATCCCTACCACCTACATCCTCGCATTCACTCATCCCACCTCCTTATTGGACACTTGTCCCCACGTCATCCTATTCGTGAACGATTACTCTTCCCCGTAACTGTTAGCCATCCAATAATGAGCCAACGTTGAGCTACCTATCCAATTACCACCCCAATATCTTCAACTATAATTCTTTATCCTATTAAACGCATTCGAGGGGAGAGATGGCAATGGAATCGGATGGAAAATACAATAATCCAATTATTGTGGTGGCCTTAGTGGGCATGTGTACCTAGTTCAAAGAACAAAGGAAAACGAGTGCATCTGCGAGCAAATGAAGAGACAGAGGAAGTGCCATCTCATCAAATGAGAACTCAATAATATCTACATGTTGTTATTTCATTCGGATGGTATTCTATTGTAGGAAGTCCAACGGTTTTCAATTCAGAATTTTTTTGTATAAATATATAGATTTTAGATCTATTCCAGGCTACTTCTGGCCGATTGTAAAAGATAAAACTTTTTTGAATATTAATACAAGTGCAGACAAAGATTCTAAGTTTCGTTTGATTTGAGTTATGTGTTTCCATCTCTCTGAATTTATTTCTATAGTTCTTGAAGAGTCAATGATTGCAATTTAGTACTACATCTACTGTGATCATAATATATCGACAGTTCATTCAGTAACAACTTTTCCTTTGTTATTACTGTGAGTAAAACAAGACCTATGATCTATGTGAATTACTGCATTTTTATCTCCTTTTCAAGTGTGCATCTTTTACTTTTCTTCTACTGCAAACAAGGTGAGACTTATTTGTAATTGATACATGACTTTGTTTTAACAGTTTTGTAACTATTTTCTACATCAATTGACATTATAATTGCGACTAGGATAATGAGATACAACCTTTGTATTGTCTTATTAATAATTTCAGTTCATGATTATTTCTTAAAAAACTAAAGGTAGAAAAAACACTTATAAAATAGTTCATTTTAAATATTTGATGCTTGACATTATTCTTTGAGCCTTAGAATTAATCTTGGAAACAACACTCAAATTATACAACATGTGATTCCCATCAAAGAAGGGATCAAGCCCTTTCATCAGAAGCTTAGAAACATACATCTGACTCTCAAACATCTGATACAAAAGGAACTTAAGAAGTTGTTAGATGCCAAAAATAATTTTCAAAGTAAGACATTCGACTTGGGTATCTAATATGGTGCCTATTAGCACATAAAAGTTTTTATAATTTTTTGTTAAAAAAATATTATTTGAGCAAAAAATGTGGTTTTAAAAGGTTGTTCTTCTCTCCAGATGAAGTGGGTTATTCATTAGGGCAAAGATCAAAGAGTTCTTTTGGGAAAATGAAAAATTTGGTTTCAAGAGGTCCTTTATGTCAGAAATTAATCATTCCACTGCCAAAAGACGATTTATATTAGCCGATCGAATTTTGAAGAGTTACCACCATCTAGAAATTAATTATCATCACCTTAACCGTCTTATTCAATTAATGATCCTCGCCGCCACACTGTTTCATTTTTGGTTGATCGAATTTCAAAGTGGCAATGAATCATTTATGTTCTGGAAAATATAAATCCGACTTATGTATAGCGAAGGGGAAAGCTAACCAACTAATTGTATCAGTATATATACATCTATGAAATTCATATTTTAGTATGCATAGATAGAGAGAAAATTGATAATGAAATTTTGTGAGTGTTAACAGGGGATTTTATACTTCGTTTATGTTTGAACTTGAGTTTGTAAACTCATGATAATGTTTAGATTTGTTACAGAGTAATTTATTTTGTTGTAGCATGCATACTCTGTTTTCTGTTTGAAAACTTCAGTTAGATCTTTATGTTGTGCAGTGTTTTGTTGTAGAATCTTATTAAATTTTTAGTACAAAAGTACTGGGTGAATTTACTGTTGCACGAAATGATTCAGTGAGGATATTTTACTGCAAGAATCTGAGTTTTTAATATGTTGTTATAATTTCCTTATTTATGTTATAACTCTGTTTTTGTTGTAAAGCCATTTTACTCTTTGTTGAAACACTTGTTGAAAAGGTTGTTGTAGAACATAGTATCAATCTTTGTGTATGATGCAAGAGTGACACACTTAAGTTTTTTTCTGTAATAGATTTTTATTATTTGTTGAAACACGTGATGAAACGCATTGCTAAAACACCTAGTTGTAGCTTACAGGTGCTATTGAAACACGTTGTTGAAACACCTGGTTTTAGCTTATAGGTGTTGTTACACATGAAACTTATGTAATAGATGTTAATTATTTTCTAAAGCACTCCCCTGCATCCTTTATCTCTCTCTATGTGCAGGCTTCAATGGCTCAACATGAGCTATGATACCAAAATACAGAAGATCGAGAGAGGAAGAGACCGTTGTGACTGTAATTGCTCTTACACACCTTTCGCCTCTCGCGATTTGTTGACTAATAGATAAATATGACATATGTTTCGAGAGACTGGAAAGCCAACCATTTTTGTAATCTCTATAAGGAGTCAAATGGTTTCACATTATTTTTTTAACAAAAAATACATTAATGTGTATATTGTTATAATGACTTGAACTTGTTTTCTCCTTAAAATAAAATATTAAAATTGACTCAACCAATACATTTTATGTATACATATTTTAAGATTGTTTCAAATAATTTTAGTAATTTTAATTGTAAACAAAAAGTTTAATAATTAATAAAAGTAAATTGAACTCACTCCATATTATGAAGAACTTTTAATAATTAATAAAATTATGTAGTTGAACCCACCTTGATTATACTAATTAATAAAACTAAGTTGAACTCACTCCATATTATGGAGAACTTTTAATAATTAATGAAATTATGTAGTTGAACCCACCTATACAATTGTCTTTATCTTGTTTAACTCCATACATTTTTTTCAAAAGATCTAAAAGAAGTCGAAATAGGTGATAAACTGATTGAGGTGGAGAAAAGGTGTGATTTACTGTTCAAAGTATTCATTAATTTAAAAACAATCATTTATTTTGGAACGAATGAAGATGGAAGAACGCGTATAAATAGGAGACTGTTTATTCATGTCAACACCTTTTTAAGAACAAAACAAATGTAATAGTTTTGTAAATTAAAATTCTTATTCAAAGAAGAATTGGGCTCAAATGAATGGTGTTATTCCAAAGCAATATATTTAACTAAAGATTCGTTAATTTGAAAATAATCATTTATTTGGAAGGAGTGAAGATGGAAGAACGCGTATAAATAGGAGACTGTTTATTCATGTCGACACCTTTTTAAAGAACAAAACAAATGTAATAGTTTTGTAAATTAAAATTCTTATTTCAAAGAAGAATTGAGCTCAAATGAATGGTGTTATTCTAAAGCGAGATTGGCCATTTTCTTTTTACAAAAATTATTACATCATGAGGAATTGATTAAGCCAAATTATTAGTTGCAAGATAAAATGTTGAATTATGGATGATAAATTGTATTTTTTTTTTCTTTATTTGTTATTGTGTTTGTGATTTGTTGGTGGACTAGCTTTTAGTCAATAAATTATAATTTAAGAATATCTAAATCACCCAAAAATCTTCATCTAATTATAATTCAAATCTTCATTTAAGAATATCTAAATCACCCAAAAATCTTTAAGAATATCTAAATCACCCATTAATTCTAACTTATTCCATTTTCCTTCCAACTTGACCCGACAATTTCGTTTCTTGACTGACGGCTAGACTTGTCTTTTTTTTTGCCTTTTTCTAGTTAAAGGCGTTCCCTTTCCAAACAAATTCTACAAGGACCCAGAAGCCGTGTTCAAGGCGTTTTGATCTGATTGAACCCTGGGTTTCTTCACATTGTTAAATATATCTGTTTGTTCAGATGTCACATAATTCACATTAAATTCCCTGTGTCTTATCTCACCACGTCATAATCTTGCATAAAATATAAAAGACGTAGGCATGATGACGAATGGAGTGAGTACAGGCAAAAACGTAATATTTATTATTATTTATTAATATGTAATAATCTAGTTGAATCTGCGTAGTGAAATGTACTTGCTGTACACTGGGCAGCCAAATAATGCTTTATATTCGCACTCATCTCTCAATGCGGCACCGCCTGCGTACTGTAACCAATCAATCTGAATCTGATTGGTGCGAGACCACAATGGATGTTGCAGGGGCGAGTTTGAGCATGAATATGTTGGAGTTGATTCGCCACCATTTGCTGGAAGTGGAGGACGATGTAGATGTTGATCATAATGGTAGCAGTRTTTATATTAATATTGATGATGGTGATGATATCCAGGTCAATGCCACCGCCACCAGGGGCTCATGCCAATATAACAACAGCAGATCAACATCAGAAGAGAAGGAGAACGAAATTACAGAAGAAAACTTACCCTATTCTTCTGTATGCGAAGTTACAAGAAGAACAGAGGCCGTAAAGGTAAAGCCAAAGCCGAAGGAGGGGGAGACTGGACAGATGAAGCATAGGACGGCCCGACAGTACAGAGGAGTCAGGCAGCGCCCGTGGGGAAAGTTCGCTGCAGAAATCAGAGACCCCGCCAGGAAGAGCGCTCGAGTTTGGCTGGGCACTTTCAACACCGCCGAAGAGGCCGCTCTCGCATATGACCGCGCCGCGTTCAAGATGCGAGGACGCAGGGCTCTTGTTAATTTCCCCCTCTCCCTCGATTCCAATTCAGAGAACGGATCGGCCGTAGGTCACATGGGGTACAAGAGGAAGAGAGGGATGAAAGAAGCGGCAGAGAATTGGAGTGGAGGAGTTGGGGACATGTGATCGGACGAGCAGCCATCGCATTTCACAACATAATATAACAAGGCAAGTAAAAGGGTTGCTTATTTCCTTGGGTGACTTTTAAAAAGCGTTTTCGCGTGCTGATAGTGTAGTGTTGTTTGGAATATAACTTGCCTTTGAAAACTTGCTTAAATGATACAAGTTCACAATGAAGATATTTTTTTTTTAAATTTTTAAATTTTATCTCAAGTTTTTAAAGTTTATTCATTTGGTTTATGAACTTCAAATATCTGTTATTCTAGTTACCCAAGTTAAATCACAAAAATATCAACAAAAAAAATTGGTAACCCTAAACAGCTTTATGCTCATTTATTATTTATTAGAATGCCTTTACCAAGCTGCTTCTATTTTCAACAGCTTTATGCTCATTTATTATTTATTAGAATGCCTTTACCAAGCTGCTTCTATTTTCAACTTTTAGCATTCCTGTAATATAAGCCATAATTTAATAAATGTATTTTTAAATATGTTAATTAATTAATATGTTAAAATTGTTCTATTCCATTTAAATATGTTTGTACGAATGTGTTAAGTTCAGATTTAAAAAAAAAAAACATTAAATTTAATAATTTATATTTATTAATTATTTTATTTTTAACATTTATTCATATATAGTCGAATTCTCGAGTGTGTAATGGACACCCTAGCAAATATATATATATATATATATATATATATATCTTTTATGGTTAGATGAGGACCTTGTTTTATCTAATAGCTACAAAAGAAGCTCTGAAGACCTAATTGAGAATAGCTCTCAAGACCTAAGAATTTTGATAATCAAAGACAATTGAGCTTTGAAAAAAGTAAAGTTGGCATTTTCTTAAAGGATTTAAATAGTAAATTACATCTACTAACTTATAAAGACAACATTGAAGAACTCAATCATAATTTTACAACTTCCCTTTCCACTTCTATTAACAAGTTCTTTTTCAAGGTGTCTTGTTAAAAGAATAATAAAGTGACCAACCCTTGGTATGATAAATAATGTAAAATTGCTAGGAAATCAACTAGGGATGCTTCTAATGATTCCTTAAAACTCATACGTACAAATCCCTAATTAAAAGGGAAAATATGTACTATATCAATAAAAGGCAAGAGCAACTTTCAAAACTATAGAAGTTGGATCCTAAGAAGTTATGGAGCCAAATTCTAAACCGCAATACTAAATAAAATAATATGATTCCCTAAAGGGGTTGAAATTCATACCTTAAAATTCTTTAGAAGTTCCCTAATGCCATGGGCACCATTCACCATTCCTATTATCCCTACAAATGATGTAGTTTTTTATTTAGATGACATAGAGTTCGGGGTTAACCGGCTTGAAAATGGGAAAGCTAGGGACATTGAAGGTTACCAAGATGAAATTTTTTAAATCGGAGGGCCTATCCTTATCCCTCACATACACAAACTCGTCAATTTAGCAGTCATGCAGGGCTTTCCTAAACCTTGGATGTGAAGCCTCATTGTTCCTATTTTTTAAAATGGGGATAGAAACATTCCCTCTAATTATAAGACCATTATGATTAGTTCGATTTTAGCCAAGATTTATGGAATTATTTTGGAAAAGAAGATTAGCCTTTGGCTAGAAAGTCACGATAAAAGAGCTAAAGGCCAGGCCGGGTTTAGGAGATATCATTCAACTGTGGACCATCTTGTTACCTTTAGTATCATTGCAGAGGAGTTTCACAATACTAAAACCAATCATTTTTGTTTTTTTGTTGACTTTAGAAAATATTTTGACATGGTTCCTAGAAAAAAACTTTGGAATAGGTTGGAAGAGACAAACTTGTCTCTCGAGTTGAGGGTTGTTGCAATAAGAATATATAAGAACATTATTGATAAGTTTAAAAACACTTAGGGATGGAAGAAACAAGTTAATTGCAATATTGGAGTCAAACAAACTTGTCCCTTGTCCCCTACCCTTTTTGGCATATACATTGACAAGTTAGAATATTGTTTGGAAAAAGAAGGTTGTGTTGGCCCTACTCTCACTGGTATAGTCATCAATCTTCTTCTTTATGCTGATGATATCGTTCTTATGGCAAGGAGTCCCCATGATCTTGAAAACCAACTAAGAATCATCAAGTATTTTTGCTCCAATATGGGTATGACTGTTAATACTGATAAGACTAAGGTCATGATTATTAAATCTAATAAAATCACTTAAGATACATTCGTATATGACAACAAAATCTTGGAGGAAGTGACTTCATACAAATATCTTGGAATTTATATTCACCACAAGCTCAAGTGGAATTATAGCATTAGGAAAAGGATTATTGGGGGATGGAAAGCTTATTATGGGCTTGAAAACGTTATAATTCAACCAATCTTTGGATTTTGGATAAGAATAAACTCCTCTTTGAGACTCTCATTACACATGTTATTCTTTATGGATGTGAAGTCTGGGGTTGTAGTATCTCTCGTGAATCATGGAGAAAGATAGAGAAA
>JZKD02S0883308.1:623950-637161 GCA_000966675.3 Picea glauca | reverse complement strand
TTTAATTTTCAATATTTTTTGAAAAAAAAAACATTAAAAATAAAATTAGTTTTATTAATTAATAATAACAAATTTTTTTTATGATCACTCCTAATAAGTCATTTGACTAATAAAATTTAAAGTCTACTAAGATATGCATATCATAACTCCCTGTACTGAAATATAAATTTAAATTTATAAAATTTAATTTAATTTATAATTAATATATTAATGATATTTTATTATTTTATTTTTAATTCTAGTTTTATAATTATGTATTAATATTACTTTAAATAACGCCTCCCTTCTTATCTTCATATGTACACTTCTCCGAATGCAACGAACAAACTTTTAATTTTACGTTGAAAAAGTAATCTTCTCTATTTCAATTATTTTTAAATTGAGGTTCCAATATATATTGTCTATCTTTATGTCGGCATCGTACAAGTTCGAGATAGGTACCAAAGTATATAATAGGTACAAGTTCGGAATTTTTTGTTTTCCAAATTTTCTAGTCCCCAAACAAAACTAGATGGAAACGGAATTTTAAGTAATTTTTTATTTTTATTTAAGCTCGTAAGTATATTCATTATCGGTTTTTTTATTACAATTTTTTTTTCTTATTGAGCTAATTTTATATAAGAATATTTATGAGTTTTTTAATACAATGAATCTATTTTTTTATTCATAATTATAATTTAAATAATATAAAATTGTGATTTAAAATTGTGATTTAGTGTAAATTTATATCATCAAATACAAACGAAAACTACTAAAAAAACAAAACATAAAACAATTAAATATAATCTTATATAATGATCAAATTTGACCAACATACATCTTTGTTAAACTTTTTTTCTTTCTCTTCTTTCGTTGATTACCAAGAAATTGAAAAATTGTTTGAGGTCGCCAATGTAAGTAGGGGTTTAGTTGACGATTCTCCACCCCTGTTTGATCATTCTCCACCTTTGTTGGAATGTTTTTTGGGGGGGGCTTGTTTTGTTGTTTTTGCTATTTTATGATCTTAATTTTCAATTTTTTTTAATGGATAGTTTCAAAGAGTTTAACTAATGTTTTAGATAAAATTAAAAATGATTATTTGGATTTATCTACTTGGGTTACTTGGTTGAAGGAATATGAAAAGAATTGTCATTAAAAAAACCAAGAGACCTCTTTAAAAATGAATCCAAATGTATTTATATGTGTACTATATGAATGAATAAAGTGAATTCATGATTATCTCCATTTTGTATAGTCTAACAGGTATCAGACGAGAGCCTATAGTTTCTTAGGCCTGAAATAGCTATGCAATTGTTCATAGCTGATTTTTTGCCTTGTCCATAAACTATTCCTCTACCTCGGGTCTATCTAGGTTGGATGTTTCTCTCCCCTTACATTTTTCATTCACATGCAGAACTGTCCCTCTAGTCATATGTTAACTCTTGAACGAATTCATCAACCTGCCAGTCTATATTAATCTATCTCTTAATATGCAATCTGAGCCTGCATATTTGCATAGGCATGAGGGCGTAGAAATAAGCGTTCCTCTATGTAAGTCTAGGGTATTCCGACCTAACCTCTCTGTTATTCTCTCCATCAGTACCGTTCACATTTTTCTCTCTGATGTACGCACATGTTAGGGTTTTGGTGTCTCTGCGTAAAACCTTCCTTCTATCTTTACCTGAAATGGAACTTATGTATCTGTATGGCTTGCGTCCACAGATGGGGGTGATGTTTCTCCATTTCCCAATTTTCACCACATAGTCGGTTACTATGAAGAGATTTTGCATGTCTCGATGTGTATGACAATATTCCACTCTAAGATGGAATTTGAGCGACTCCTTCAAATGGGTTATTTTAGTAATGTGTTCTCTATAAATGGGGCTAATATGATTATGCCTTATACTCCAATTGAGTCTAACACATTCGTCGAGGCTCGTCTCAAGGCCATCAAAAGGGGTCGTTTGTGCCATGGAAATAGGAGGATTATTTTCTCCTCCATAATGTGTGATTAAAAATRCCATGGATCAAYGAAGAATTGACTGGAGGYATGCCTGTGTTTGTCAGTGATAACCTGCATGGAAATAGGAGGATTATTTTCTCCTCCATAATGTGCGATTAAAAATACCATGGATCAGTGAAGAATTGAATGGAGGTATGCTTGTGTTTGTAAGTGATAAACTGCAGTTTCCTTGGGAAGTGTCGTATTTGGAGTAAATTTTTGATGTTATTTTATCTTTCTGATCAATGTTTTCATACTTATACATCACCATATCCGTATACCCTGGACATAAAAAAACATGAATATTTTCTGGTTCAAATGGTATAGTAGGCAACTGGTTGTACCCTTTCAATTCGAAAACTTTGTATCCTATGTTCATAAAAAAACATGAATATTTTCTGGTTCAAATGGTATAGTAGACAACTGGTTGTACCCTTTCAATTCGAAAACTTGGTATCCTCTGTTCAACCATACATAGACAAGCGAACTTGGAATTCCATTTAAACTTTGTTGCTTTAGTTGAGAATCATCCAGCATTGTTTGAGGTGCAACAACTTATCTTGTTTGAGTGCCAACGGAGGTTGGCCAACAAAGGATGCGAAAACGGAAATTTGCAAATGCTCTTGATGTTTTGCGTTGTATTGTAGAGTACATGTTGTTGATTCTTTTTATTCTTCTCTTTTGTCTACTCTATTGAAGGAACCCTACGAGGGGATTTGTTTTGTTCATACAATAGAATCTTTGCACCGAGGGTTTTGGACAAAATAAAGCTTCCATGGTTCTTCATTCAACTCACCATTACTAGTAGCAAACCATCAATGGTGCCTTGAATGAAGATTACATGACTGACAAAGAAAATTGTTTGAGTATTCACCACTGTGCTATGCTTAATACATTGCCATGAGAATCTATTTTTTTTGCAAGTTGAATTACATTGTAAATGAGTCCCTTTTTGGTAGAATATGACACCCTTCATTGTTCAGTATCATTGTTAGAATCTAACAATTAAATGGCTCAAATTGATGAATTATCAGAGTTAACAAATACTCTAATAGTCTCAACTAAAGACAATATGGTCACGACTGACAAAGAAGCTCTGCAATATGTTCTAACTTGTTTGCAAGTTTCACAAGCCGAAGTAAAAATACTTCAAACTCATACTAAAATTCTTCATGATGAACTTGAACAAAATAATCTTTGATATTTTGAACCAATTTTTATTTAGAACAACCCTCTTTTCAAAGAGGATCTAGATCAGCAACTAGTACAAGAGCTTCTCAATTAGCCAACTTGAGATTCAAGTACATTTGAAGTTCAACATCCTCTTTCCAAGAGAATCATTAGACCTCGCGAATAAATCAGAAACAATAAGAACATCATAGGCATTGAATATAAAAAGGAAGTCACTAAGTTCATATTTTGTATTATACCAAATTGATCCAGATCCAAAGTGCTAGATTGCTAGATTTCATATTCACCTACTCCAATTCAAAAAAATATTTCAAAATGCCAACATTGTCATTGAAGTGGCCACATGAAATATCAGTGTTTCCATCTTCATCCTTGTAAATATTGTGGAAAGCACACTTATCTTTTAGAAAAATGTTCCAAGCACAAGAAATCCACAAGAGTAAAGAACCACCATGGGTGGACCAAGAGTAAAGATGTTCCAAACATAAGAAATATACAAGAGTAACAAGCGAGCGTGACTTGGTTTGTGGTCATCCCAATACCACTAGATTGGTTTGTAGTTTTCCTTAACCACCACTTGGTAGAAGACATACAACTTATGTAAGACAATAGTTTGTGGTTTTYCTTAAACATTCACTTAGTACAACACTTACATCTTCTGCTAGAGAGAATATTATGGTCATATTTAAACCAACATTTGAGAGCACTTCCAACAAGAAAAATATATCATCTTTAGTTTATGGATAAATTAGGAAATGTTTTGGGAACCATTGAGCCCTACAACTAAGTTCCAGTGTTTGCGGTCATCGATAAACCACTAGATAGTTTTGTGGTCTTCCTTAAAACAACACCACCATTTAGTAGAATAAATCAACTTCTACTAGCCATTTGGTTTGTGGTATCCAAAAAGCACCAGATTCAGAGAGAAAATTCATCCATTAGCAACTACACACTTCCATATTTCTGTCGTCCACTTGCAAATTTCAACACTCACCTTGGACTCACATATACACTTCAGATTAGGGGGCGGGGGGATGTTGGAAATGTAATAAGTTAGAGTTACTCGGTTGAAGGAATATGAAACGAATTGTCATCTGGAGTCCAAGAGACCTCTTGGAAGATGAATCCAAATGTCATCTAAAATGTATTTATATGTGTATCATATGAATGAATAAAGTGAATTCAATCTTATCTCGATTTTGTGTAGTCTAATAGGTTACAGTGGTGCTAGATTTTGATATTTTCTCCTTATGACCATTTGCATTGAATGCTTCATGGGAAGTGTAGAACATGGGTGCTCCCTTTATGCAATCTATATAAAAGTGACTTTACTCATCACAAGTCATTCACTTAAAAGTAGCATGTTGGTAATACAAAAATTCCATTAGATTTAACCTAATGTGCTCTTTGAAAAATATACATATAAACAATTTTTTCACACAAACATATATTAAAAATACTTACTAATCCATTTACTAGACCAAACTTGGATCTATATTATAGATTCAAGCATTGTCAACTAAAGTATCTTATTTTTTTATTATAAGAAAATTGGCAAAGGAATTCCTTCATTCATATATCAATTCAAATATATCCACATGATCCTTTTGAAACACAAATGTATCATCTAGATATATGATGTTTTTGTACATTTTTTCATTACAAAGTTTACTTAATTGTTGTAATTTGGCCTTGATCCAAAATGGATAATTATATAAATTGTCATTTGTTTTGGTGCATTTTGGTTTGGAAAAATTAGATTTATTGGCTTGTAAGGTCCACATTAGGGTTCCATATTAGGGGTAATCTGTGTACACAGGCCAGATAAAATGTAATGTTCCTGACTTGGCTAGTCTAGGAAAAAACGCTAATGTGTGTGTAGGATCAAAGGTTTACAACATATAAATGACCATACAAATAATAAACACGACAAAGGACTGCAAAGTTTGTATTATGATATCTCTATGGATTACAAAATGGCTGAATGCGGCTGAATAAAATGACAATACTCGACTAGATCAACAGACAAAGGATCTTAGCCGGAATACAAATAAGCAACTGCAGCTGAATAAAATAACAACACTCAGCTAGATCAAAAGACAAAAGGATCTTATCTGGAATAGAAATAAGCAACTAAAAGATAATACCTGGAATATGGGAGCACTGCGGAATCAATGAAGAAAGATGGAAGACCTGGATGATCTTCCTAGTGAGTAGGGTGTGTCTTTCAACACTGAAATCAGCTAACTAGTGTCTTCCTCCTGGAATACACTGAACTATCTCTCCTAAGATGTGCCTCTTCTCGTCAATGATAAGGCATAATCTGCATAATATGAATTAGGTCGCTGACCCTTCCTTTATAGCTTTCCAAAACCCTAAATCACGTTGAAACCCTAATTCATTGTTGACATCCAAAACCCTAAATCACTGTTGAAACCCTAATTCATTGTTGACTTCTATTTTTAGCTCATAATGACTTAAAAGTGCTTTTATCCCTTTTTAGCTCAATGTCACTTTCCGAATATAACACCTGTGACTGGAGTGACCTCTAGTAACCCTGTTTACCCCTCTTTGGCCCTGGCTATAGTCTAATGGGGTGGTTTATACCATTAGGCCTCCTCTATGGAGCTCCTGTTTGGAAAGAGACATTACAGTCCTAACTTCCTGAAATTGCTTGCCCTCAAGCAATACCAGTCCAGGGTGATGCAACACCTACTCACTCTCCCAAGTAGCATCCTCTACTAGAATCCCTCTCCATTTAATCAAACACTCTTTGATGACCCTGCTCCTCAGTTTTCGCTCCCCGAACTCCAAAACCTCCTCCAGAACTAACTCCAACTATCCCTCCTCATCCAATGGGGGAAGATCCTATGATGTTCTAATGAATTGTCCCATTGCCTTTTTTAGGAAAGACACGTGGAACACATTATGAATCTTTCTCCCCTTTGGAAGCTCTAGCTCATACGCAACCTCGCTTACTCGACGCATGATCTTGTAAGGACCATAAAATCTGGGCTTGAGATTCTCGACCCCACTCTTCTTCAAAGATGATTGTCTATAGGGTTGGAGTCTTAAGAAAACTAAATCTCCAACCTCAAAGCTTCGCTCTATCCTGTGCCTATCCACACTTATCTTCTATCTGTTTTGTGTTGTCTATAGGTTCTCTTTCAACAACTTGAGAATCTCCTGACTCTGTATGATCCAATCCTTGTCCTTGGGAGCTCTTCTCTCCCTGAAGACCAAGTCTACCAAAGTGGGAGCATAATATCATTACAATTCTCGGAAGGGTATCATACCAATGGACATGTGGAAGGTGGTGTTGTAGCAATGTTCTCCTATATGTAACCACTTTACCCATGTTCTCTGTTGTCCTCCTACATAGTTCCTCAAATACCCTTCAACCCACTTGTTGACAATCTCGGTTTTCCCATCTATTTGAGGGTGATAGTTGGTGCTAGGTGTCAAATTTGTCCCCACCAACCGAAACAACTCTCTCCAAAATGTCCCTATGAACTGATTGTCCCTGTCACTGACGATGTTCTTCGGCAACCCATGAAGTCTAAAAACCTCCTTGAAGAAAAGCTCGAATACATGGACTGCGCTATACTCTGTCGGTATGGCATAGAAGTGAGAAAACTTGGTCAATTTGTCGACCACTACATAGATACAGTCCTTACCCTAGACCTTGGGTAGACCTGTGATGAAGTCCATAGATATACTCTCCCATTTCTACTCTGGAATGGGGAATGGCTGAAGTAGCCCTACTGGAAGAGCATGCTATGACTTGTTCTACTGGCAAGTCACACACTCACTGACGTGTGTCATAATGTTGATCCGGATTTATGTAAGAACACAATGAAATACATACATACACATAAACACATAGATGCAGCGGAAATAAGACTTCATTTCATTAATAACAAATGACTGAAATATTCTTACAGATGGAATGAAAATAAACTAGCTAGGCGCTAGTAGCTTATCTCTGAGAAGAGATGTGGCCGCTACTCGGATCCGTGAGAAGATGATTAAAATGAGGCTCTGAAGGCCCTTTTACAATAAACGGGAATGCAAAAATCCCTAGACATCCAAAAACCTAACCCTGGGAGATGAAGCGCCAAAAGTCATGTGGGCCCCGTTTGGGTAAGTTGGTACATCAACTTCCCGGGGTCGTAACTTTTGCATGCGATCTTCGTTTTAGGCGTATGATAGCCCATTGGAAAGATCTATCCGAGGAATACAACATTTGTGACAACTTTTGCAACCGCAACATACCCCAAAAAACATCGTTTAGGGCCTCAAAACGGCTCCAGAAGTCCAGGACCCGAAAAACTGCTAAAAATAGTAAATTGTGCGAAAACTAAAAAAATGAAAGAAGCAATGCTGGGGGGTCCAAGTGGAATAGGTGGTTGGACACCAATATCCACCTAGATCAAATGTCTTGTTTGAGGCCCTTCCATGAGAACCTCTCTCTGATATGTCTGTATGTTTTGAAAAACCCTTGATGGCCCGCTAGAGGTGAATCATGAACTGCGGTGAGGATCTTCTTCTTAAGACCTGAATCTGGCACCAAGTAGACTCTATCCTTGTAAAATGACATCGTCAATGACCCTATATTGTTCATCCTGTATCTTCCCATCCATCACCTCATAAGAGAACTTGTTCTTGGAATATTCCACTAACAAGTGGGATTTCCAATATGCTGAAATCTCCATCAAAGAACATGTCGCAGATCTCCTCGATAGTGCATCAACCACAATGTTATTCTTCCCATTAACATACTCTATGTCAAAGTAAAATGCCTGTACCTTCATCACCCATTTATATTGGCACTCACTGAGGTCCTTCTCCTCAAAGAAATACTTCAAACTGTTGTGATCGGTCTTGACCACAAATTTGTTGCCCACTAAATATTGTCTGAACTTGGTCAAGCCATGCATTATTGCCAACATTTCCTTGTCATAAATGGAGTAGAACCTCTCAAGTTGAATAAGATTCCGGCTCTTGAATACAATGGGGTGTCCTCCCTGCATCAAAACTGCACCGATCCCTTCGTCGGATGCATCCCACTCTAGTACAAATGGTAAGGTGAATTCTGGTAGTGCCAACACTGGACAAGTGCCCATGACTTCCTTCACGTGATCAAAGGATTCCTGTGATTTCTTGGTCCATATGAAGGCCTCATGCTTGGTAAGATCTGTTAGCAGTGCTCCAAGATGAGAAAAAACCTCTTAGAACAAACTTCTTCCCATCCTGATCTCTGAATCCCATTTCCAAGGTTTGGTAGTTGGTAGTGATTTTTCCAAAGTTAATCATCCACTGAACTCATAACACCACATCCGTGCTCGATAGGTCAACCACATAAAATGTGTCTCTCACTACATAGTTGTCTAACTTCATCTCTAAGTTTTAACTCTATCTAGACACTCCACTGTGTGGCCATCTACTACCGCAACATCAAAACCCTCAAACTCCTCCGTCTGAAGTGCCCGTCTCGATACTAGTGAAGCGTCGATGAAGTTGTGGGTGGACCCACCATATAACAGGGCGATTACCCATTACAGAGGGTATCATACCTGGGAACACCATAAAGGGTCGTTGTGACACCTCCCTTTGTTGGTTTCCTCCTGTTAGCCTGTTCTAGCGGTTGTGGGATTACTGGAGGATGGGCTCTTGCCGGTGTCGGTGGTCTATAGGGAGGCTTCTCCTCTACTGTTGTTGATTCCTCCTTTGAACCAGTGGATCCACTGTCCTACTCCTCCTCCTCACTGTTCACGCTGTCTTCTGCTACCTCAATATAATGAATCTCTCCCTTGCCCATGCACCTGTGGCCTGGGACCCAAGGATCTTTACAGCTGAAGCAAATATTTTTCCTCATAAGCTCTCGCCTAGTCTCATCATCCAACTTCTCCTTTCCCTTCCATTCTCTCTGGAATGGCTTCCTGTCTTGATCCCTCTAGGGCACAAATGGTTTGGAGAAAGTTTTAGTCTTTGGCACTGAGTCTGCCAGATCTCGAGTGTGAAGGATGGCATCCTACAAAGTGGGAGGCCTGTATGTCTTCACCCATCCTCTCAAAGGATCTGTGAGTCCTTCTGTGAATAGCATGATCAGCGTGGGCTTTGATATATCTTTCAATGCCACGACTACCCACTAAAACTCTGTGATGAACACCTCTGCTGTGCCAGTTTGTCTCAACTGGACTAGATCCTTGAAGTGTATCTCAGGATCCTTTCTATCAAACCTATCCATGAGCCTATCTGTAAAATCCCTATAGGAGGTGATGCGACTGTGACCCAATGTCACCAGTCCATGATACCACCACTCGTGTGCCTCACCCTCCAAGTGTAAGGTCACGAAACTGATGGCCTCTGTCTCGGTCATCTAGTTGAGCTTGTAATATGTGTCTATCTTCTGTACCCAAGCTCTGGCGATGTATTTGGATGATCCGTCGAAATAAGGGATGGTGGGTTTCCCAAATTTTCAGATGAAATCGAGGTTATGCCCCTGCTTCTATTGTGGTCCTCCCCTTTGTGACTCTCTAGGGCGGTTCCTGAGTCTAAGTCCATAGTACTCGACTAAGGTCATGTCCTGATGGAAGTCATGACCCAATGCTACGTACTCCCTCCTATACTCTGCAATGTTGTTGGCATGAGTGGGTGACCTATGTGCTATCGATGGCGGTGTTGCTAATGGGGGTGCCCTCTGGAAACTGGGAAACAAGGGTCTAGGAATCCTACTCGCAAAGGTGTATGTGGAAGAGGGTGACTAGGGTATACTTCCTTCTCTCAATTTCCCCTATGCTGCATGCAGGACTTGTGTATCTGGGGTGCCCACTCTAGCCAATCTATTAACCATTTGTGCCAAGGACTGAGACATGGTCTATTGACTAGCTAACATATTGTTGATAACCTGCATGAAATCTACCTCTGGATCTACGGGGGCCTTTCCACTTCCCTCTGGTCACTCATATCTGTCTCCTAGCTTTCTCTCTTTCTCACGCTCTGCCCTTCTCTCTGCTTCTTTGTGTGCCTCTTCCTCTTCCTCTGAGCTAGGAGGAAAAGGGGAAAATCAGGCCTATGCCTTATTTCCTAATGTCTACTGTAAGTGACATATTCTTCACCTACATGTTCACGACCCTCTGGGTCTTCTTCTACACTCATTGTCTTTAGTCATAGGCTGGAAGGACTAAATCTCTGGTACCACTGTAATTTTCCTGACTTGGTTAGTCTAGGAAACACTGCTAATATGTGTGTAGGATCAAAGTTTTACAACATATAAATGATCATACAAATAATAAACGCGACAAAGGACTGCAAAGTTTGTATTATGATATCTATGTGGATTACAAAATGCCAAATGCGGCTGAATAAACTGGCAATACTTGACTAGATCAATAGACAAAGAATCTTAGCCGAAATACAAATAAGCAACTTCTGCTGAATAAAATAACAACACTCGGCTAGATCAAAAGACAAAAGGATCTTAGCCGGAATACAAATAAGCAACTAAAAGATAATACCCAGAATATGGGAGCACTGTGGAATCAATGAAGAATGATGGAAGACCTAGATGATCTTCTCGGTGACTAGGGTGTGTCTTCAACACCAAAATCAACCAACTGGTGTCTTCCTCCTGGAATACATTGAACTATCTCTCCTGAGATGTGCCTCTTCTCTTCAATGACAAGTCATAATTTGCATAATATGAATTAGGTCGTTGACCCTTCCTTTATAGATTTCCAAAACCCTAAATCATGCTGAAACCCTAATTCACTGTTGACTTCCAAAACCCTAAATCACTTATGAAACCCTAATTCACTGTTCACTTCTATTTTTAGCTCATAATGTCTTAAAACCGCTTTTAACCCTTTTTAGCTCAATGCCACTTTCTGAATATAACACCTGTGACTAGAGTGACCTCTAGTAACCCTGTTTACCCCTCTTTGGCCCTGGCTATAGTCTAACGGGGAGGTTTAGACCATTAGGCCTCCTCTCTGGAGCTCCTATTTGGAAAGGGACATTACATAAAACTCCACATTTAACACAAAACACAAAGATAGAAATTGGAGGAAATAAACTCTGTATTTATTAAAAACTCGGATTCTCTGTTTATAGGTATATGGGGACAGTTAGGAGGTTGTGAATTAGTTATGAAGCGATAATCATCGGATTACATAACTGCTATCATAGGATTAGTTAACATTCCCCCCTTAATCCAAAGGGACATTTTTCATCCCAAGCATCATTCAAAATTTTTCAAATTTCTCTCGACCCAAAGCTTTAGTAAAGATGTCTGCAATTTTCTCTGAAGTGGAACAATGATTGAGATGAATGGTTTTTGCCTCAACATGATGTCAAATCCAATGATATTTAGTGTTGATATGTTTGGTTCGATCATGGAATATAGGATTTTTGGCCAATTGTATTGTAGAAGTATTGTCAACAAAGAGAGGCGTTGAAGTCATTTGTTTCTCCTGCATGTCTTCAAGAATTTTCCAAAGCCAAATGATTTATTTTGTGGCTTGAGCTGCTGCAACGTATTCGAGTTCATTTGTAGAATCAACAAAAAATTATTTCTTTCATGATCTCCAAGTGATGGTTGTTGATCCAAGATTCATCAAATAATTTGAAGTAGACACCCCATGCTCTTTATCTTCGTCAAATTCGGAATCTGAATAGCCAATGAGATGGAAGTCTGAAACTTTAGTATATTTGATCCCATATGATTGAGTGCCTTTTAAATATTTGAACACTCATTTTTTTGTTGTCCAATGACCTTCACAGGGCTGATGCATAAACTTGGAAAGTATTCCTACAAAAAAAGTTATGTCAGGACAAGTAGTAGTAAGATAAATTAGACTTCCAACAAGTTGTCTATACTTTGTTGGATCTTCAAATGCACTACCTTCATTTGATGTAAGCTTTAGATTCTTCTCCATTGGAGTAGAAACACGATTACAATCCTTCATCTCAAATTTGTTCAATAGTTCTCCAATATATTTCTTCTGAGAAATAAAAATGAGCTTCATTTTTTTATCTACTTCGATCCCTAGATAATAATGTAGTAATCCCAAATCTGCCATATCAAAAACCTTTTGCAACTCCTTTTTAATAGATGCTATATAATCATCATTATTTCCTATGATAAGAAAATCATCTACATAGACAACTAGATATACAACCGATCTTCCAACTTTCTTAAAAAATAAAGTTGCATAATCTAGATTGAAATGCTTATTATTCAACTTGAGAAGATGTTCAGTTAACTTTTCATACCAAGCACGAGGTGCTTGTTTTAAACCATACAATGATTTTATCAATTTGCATACTTTATGCTCTTTTCCTTTAACATAAAAATCCTCTGGCTGCAACATATAGACATATTCTTTTAAATCTCCATTTAAAAAGACAATTTTTACATCCATGTGATGTATTTTCCATCCTTTTTGAGCTGCAAGAGAAAATAAAGTTCTAATAGTGCCCCATTTCGCTGTAGGGGCAAATATTTATGTATAATCAATACCTTCTTGTTGTGCATACCCCTTTGCTACAAGTCTTGCTTTGTGCTTATCAAGAAAACCATCAACTTTATATTTAGTTTTATAAACCCACTTACTACCAATTGGTTTGATGCCAATAGGAGGATCCACCAACCTCCAAGTGCCATTTTTAATAAGAGCATCATACTCTTTTTTCATTGCATATTTCCATTCATTACAACTAGTGGCTTCTTCAAAAGTAGTAGTTTCATTAACAACAAAAAAGTTTAACTCAAATTCACCATACCTTTTTGGGATTGTCTTGGTTCATGTTGATCTATGTACTGATTGTGGCAATGTTTGCTCAGATTCAAGAGTCTTTGAAATAGGTTATTTGGGACCATTATTATCCTCCAATTTTTCCTCCGTAGGATCATTATTATGCACATTATTATCAACCAATTGTTCTTCTACAGAAACATTATTATCATCAAAAATATTGCTATCAACTAATTTTTCTTCATTCTTTGATGTGGTCTCATTCTCTGGTGTTGTTGAAG
>JZKD02S0883308.1:602224-612442 GCA_000966675.3 Picea glauca | reverse complement strand
TTGATATTTAGATTATAAGTTATAAAACACTTTTGGATTTTGTTTATATTTCTCCATGATTATCTAGAGATGTTGAAACCCCAAACTTCACAACCATATAAAACAATAGAAGTGATGAGAGTATCAAATAGGAGTTTCCTCTTATCCTATATCCAAAGGTCCATTGATTTACAACTATTTTCAACTCCATAATAAGATTTCCACACTCTATTTATTATTTTTCTCAATGATATAGCTCTATTTAAACTTATGATCTAAAGATCAATTATGAGATATTTGTGTCAAGTCACTTCCTCCAAGCTTTAGCTGTCATACATGGAGTTAGTGTAAGTTATATTTTTCGATTTAACTATCATAACCTTTATTTTGTCAACATTAATAGTTGTACCCATACTAGAGTAGAAATCCTTGAGAACTTTTAGTTTCTTGTCGAGATCATATGGACTCCCCACCATAAGAACAAAATCATCAGCTTAAATAATAAGGTTGATGACTATATCAACTAGAGTCGAGTCAACACAACTTCCTTCTTCCGAAAAAACATATAACTCTTTAATGTATATACCAAGAAGGATAGGGGATATGGGACAACCTTTATTAACCCATATATTACAATTGATTTCTTTTAACTATCCCTTAATTTTCCTAAAATTGCTAATAACATTCTCATATAGCCTTATCACAATATCTCTTAACTTCCAAGGAAATTTTATCTCTTTTAATCCATTCAAATAGTTATTCTTGGGCACTAGGTTGAATAATGAAACAAAATAGGATAATGATTCTATTATTGAAACACTCCTTAAAAATGATCCTAAGAGTAACAAGGTGGTCCATAGTTGAATGGTATCTCCTAAATCTAGCTTGGTCTTTATTTATTTTTCTGTGGATTTCTAGCCATACATTGATATTATTTTCCAAAAGAATCCCATATAACTTGGATAAAAAGGGGTTGATCATAATGTTCCTATTATTAGAGGGATTGTTTTATCCCCAGTTTTAAAAATAGGTACAATGACGCTTTGATTTCAGGGTTTAGGAACCCCCTACTGAACTGGTAAATTGAAGAGATTGTGGATGTAAGGGATGAGGATATGCCCTCCAATTTTTAGATTTATGCTTGGTAGCCTTTGAGGTCCTTAGATTTATCTTTTGAAATATTTTTTATCTCAAATTAGATGTCTTCTACAAAAAAAACAATTACTCCTATGTATAAAGGGTTTGAATGTTTTCCACAACAACAAGTGATTCGTAAACAATTTTAAGGTAGTAATTATAGTTCCTCAAGGAAATCCTATTGTTTTCTTTAGTTTCATGAGTTATAATTTTCCTCCATAATTTCTTGGGATCTATCTTAGATAGGTGCAAAAGATTATATTTCTTTCTATTTATATAATATCTGATGTAGGTGCATCATGCTTCCAAATTCATTATATATTTGATTAGACCTAGGGGGTATTCATTATACTAAAGGGTTGGTTTCCTAGTGAGTGATTTGTCATATTTTCACAAGAGTTTGATTTGTATAAGTGAGGATATGATTGTAAATGCTCTCTAATGTGTGAGACCATGAGGGAATATTGGATATTTGTTTGTTGTAGAATGGTTTCTCTAAATTGGGCATCTAAGGCAGTTTGAGTCTTGTGAAGATAAGATAAATCAGATATTCTCAAGAAAGACTGATCTTAACTAGGATTGAGTGCTTATATGATCTTTGGGAGTGATTCATGGATCTAAGGTATCATTAGGGGTTTGTTGAGAATTTATAGGATCTGAACTGAATTGGTTTTAGAACCCATTTTGCACAAAATATTGTAAGCCTTTAGGCATTGGGTGTGTCTAATTGAATGTAAAGCTGGCCAAAGAGAAGAACAAGAGTTTATGAGTAAATATATATATATATATATATATATATATATATATAGGTTAATGAAATAAATTTTTCCATGAAGTAATCGTTTTTGTTCGAATATAGAAGAATTTTAGTTTCTATGTGAAATCTAGAATTAACAGAGCTTCAGAACCTCTGTGAAATTTGAGCCTAATCTAGGTGAGTTTCACTACATGTGGGAAGATCTATACATGGTATGTTTCTGTTGACAAACCTGTGTATGTTAGTTTTCATTTAATTGCGGGATTAGGAGTTGACTATAGGTTTGAGAAGAGAAGTTCTCAGGACAAGGTCTCGATATAACCCCGTAACCTGACTAGATCGAGGAAGTGTTCCCAAGAATCATCGATCACCATAATGGATCAATGATCCTATTCTATTGGTAAGTGGAGAATCGATTAGGGTTAAGGAGGCTACCTGCAAGCATGGTGGAAGAAGCTACATGATCCAATGATTTGCATAAAGAACAGATCACGATCGTTGAAGGACGAATCCGGGTGAAAGATACAACAGTCGTTTGATAAAGAGTTTTTGAGGAGGATCGTCTGATCGTGAGGGAAGTGATCAGTCAATAAACAAATAGTATTGGCCATCAAATCAACATAAGGCATGTCTACGAGATGGGATCATTGCGAAAATCGAAGGTGGATTTAAAGAACATGTGGTTTGAGGTCTCGCAATCCTCCAGCACCATTGATCTCATCGGGATGGATGATCAAAAATGAAGATTAAACAAGATCGGGCGAGAACCTTGTAGATTACAGAGACCAGAGGAGAGGTTAAAGAGTGAGCACGTTGAGGTTCCACAATCAAGCAGAACTATCAATCTCGTCGACATGTCAATCGATGGTTGTCACTGGTCCGCAGTTTAACGATCATTGTGGGGATCGTGCCCATGATTAATGTGTGTGCAATTTCAAGTTCCACTGTGAACCTAAACCATCGATCTGGGGAGAGATATAGATCCACAATAAGAGGTTATAGATGTTTACAGGGAAGGAGCACAAGAAGGAACCTAAGGTTATGGTACCAGTCACATGAGGTAAGGTGTGGAGGAACAAGGACATGCCATAAACGGATATGACTTCGATCATACCCATGGTAATATGTGGGAGAAGCTAGCAAAGGAGAGTGCGAGGAGATGATAGGTGTTAACGCCTAAGGAGAAGAGCAAATCCATAGCTTTGGGTCATATAAGAAGAAGAAAAGACCTTCGATATAGACGAAGGAAACTGGTTTAGTATCTATGTATTCAGATCTTGTTCATGAGGATCGAGACAAAATCTGGTGAAATCTAATAGACATAATGAAAGGATTCGATCCTGTGAGTGATTGAATCAGATCAAGAATGTTCAAGAGTTGAAAAGGGAAAATCAATTTGATTAAAACCCATTTGTGGGTTTTAAGCAACCTAAGGTGAAATAATGTTGGATAATTGTGGGTAACACATGGGAGGTGCATCATTTTTTGTATCAAAGAGAAAACATTTTTAGTATTAGAAAAGATGGAAATTATTTGCTCAAATAATTATTGAAGGGATATTGTACAATAATTTAAAGAATACTGATTTGTTTAAGGTACATAGATGATTGTGATAGAGGTACATAGCAATGATATGCACTAGAGGAAGAATACTCTAGGTGGAGAGTTCAGGAAGAGGTACTTATGGAGAAGTATTGATCCAAGATGAATGGATCAACAAGGGAATGTTGAAGGGGAGGTCTTCAACAATATATTACAAATAAAAAATGACTAAAATGATTTTTATTGCTAACTCTGGTTAAAAGATAATTTGTGTTGCAGGTTGAAATTGTAGCAGAAATTCATGACAACAATAAAGCTGAGATAGAGGAAAGAGGGACTAGGTAGAGATCTAAGAAGTTGAAGATTTTGACAGAATCCAGACAACAATTGGAATTTCTAAAGAAGAAAAGGACAATAAAGTTCTAAAAGGAAGAGGTGAGCAATTAGAGAAGCAACAACCTGACAACTTTGGAAGCTGAGGAGAAGACATGCTCAAGAAAAGGTTCTAGGTGGTAGAATCAAGAGGAGATGTGCCAAGAAGATGATTGGTGCTAGTGACAAGTTGAAGAATTGTTACAGAAATGGGAAGGACATATTGCATCTCACAAGTAGACAAGGAGAGTCTACAAAAGGAAGAGGAGAAGGTGAATATTAAGGGTCATCTTAAGGGTTCAGAATGGATTCACAACCAGAATAAGGAAAATTCCAAAGTGGTTGGCATAAGGAAGATGAGTAATGAGGAATTAGAAATAGAAATGGTTGAGATAAAGGTACATCTTAGTGTACTAGAGGAATGGCTACAAGAGTATGAGGAGGACCAGAGATATGGTTAGAACATAGAGAGGAAGAAGGTGAGTTGGCATTCAATGTAGGTGAAGCTAAGGCAAGGGATGTTTACCAGGTTAAAGGAAGAACTCAGGGCAACTGAGTATGAAATGGAAGTTTGGTTATGTGGACCTAAACAAAGATTGTTCCTGGATGAAGATGAAGCCAGAAACATTGAGGAGAAGTTTCTTGATAGTCTGGTGAATTGTTCAGAACAACATCGAGATGTGGATATTAAAGCATTAGATGAGGAGCCTTATTACTTTAATTCTCAATGTTTGTGTATGTTTGCATATTTTCTAGGTAATGAAAATAAAATTACTGATATGTTTGTGCATTCCAATGAAGGAATGAGGCATGTAGAAGAGATGGTTGAATAGGAGGAAATTTTAACAGAGAATATGTTTGAAGACCTTGAAGACAATAAGGAAGATGTCATAACCAAAGAAGATGAAGAAAATGAATTGAAGATTTGTGTCAGTAATCTCAATGATGGGAAACCTTCATTTGGAAGAAATTCCTCAACAACAAAACAAGATGAAGGCATTACTCAAGGCATAGAGGAATGCATGAAAATGATGACATAAACATAAGTTCAAGAATATTGTAAACTTGAACCTCACAATTGGGACATATGTGCAGGTGGATCAACATTATTTTGTAGATTTTATGGAGGTATAGAGGACATAAATTCACCTCATGAAGATAGGCTCACAGAAATTTTAGTCATGGAAATAATAGAAGACCATATTTTTCCAGAAGAAGAATGTATAGCAGAAGAGGTAGAACCTTTGGAAGGATGGATGACAAAAGATCGAAGAGGAGGATATTACCTGGAAGATACAATTAAAGATAATTTTGATGAATTGTATAAGGAATTGAAATCCTTGGAAAAGAGGATAATAGGTCAAAGACTACACATCCAGAATGCAAAATATGAATTGGTAAGGGAAGAGATTGTATTGAAAAGTAATAAGGAAGAAACTGCAAAGTATGCACGAAAACCAGGGAGAGATTATAGTAGAGGTATTCATCCAGAGACTGAGCTGGATAAGGAGATAGAAATATTATGGATGTTGATTAGGAAGAAATCCAAGAGAAGGTATTGTAGAAGGAGGAGGACAACTAACAATGAGGACAAGTTGACTGAAATACTTTGCATCAACAAAGCAATTGGACAATTGCAAACTAAAGTTTGGGACCCTCAAGGGTTTCATCAACATATGAAATCACATTACCAAGAGATAATGAATGTTTTAAACCTCGGGAGTCTGATGCAGGTGCATCCTGCTTCCAAATTGATTGTATATTTGATTAGACCTAGGGCGTATTCATTCTACTAAACGATTGGTTTCCTAGTGAGTGATTTGTTATATTTTCAAAAGAGTTTGATTTATTTAAGTGAGGATATGCTTGTAAATGTTCTCGAATGTGTGAGAACATGAGGGAATCTTGGATATTTGTTTGTTGTAGAATAGTTTCTCTAAATTGGGAATCTAAGGCAATTTGAGTCTTGTGAAGATAAGAGAAACTGTATCTTCTCAATAAAGGTCGATCTTAACTAGGATTGAGTGGTTAGAGAATCTTTGGGAGTGATTCATGGATCTAATGATCTGGATTTTATGAGAAAAATGAAATGAATATAGATAATTAATAGGTTCTTAATACAAAATAATAGAGATACAGTAAAACTGGTTTTCTATTCAATAACGAAATAAGTTGAAACTGTAAAATGCAGCGAAAACAAGCTTGTTGGAATGGTAGCGGCTTATCTATGAAAAGAGATGTGACGGTCACACACATTCGCAAGAAGAAGGTTACAATGAGTCTCTGAAATCCATTTTACAATAATAAATAATGCCAAAAACCCTAGACATCCAAAAACCTAAACCTAGGAGATGAAGCACCAAAAGTCATGTGGGTCCCGTTTGGGTAAGTTAGTACATCAACTTCCCGGGCTCGTAACTTTTGCATACGATCTCCATTTTAGGCTTGTGATAGCCCGTTGGAAAGGTATTGTCGAGGAGATTAATTTTGAGGGATCATTCATTCTTTTGGCTATAATTGAGGAGATTTTTCCTGAAAATCCTTCATTTAGGCCCTCAAAATGGCCCTAAAAGTTAAAACTGCTAAAAATAGTAAATTGCCAAAATTGTCATAAAACTGTTTTGAGCCAGCTGGAAAAGGTGGGTGGCCAGTGATATCCATATGGATCAATCCTCCCTCCTTAGGAAGAAATGGTCTCCATTCTTTTGAGGTCCCCCATCAGATGAGGAAATTTCTACTGAATTTGGCCCTGGGTGAGCCACTTGCCTTGGTGTAGGAGCTACCCTACTTTGACGACTCGATAAAGATGGATCCTTTGTTGTCGACTGCCCTTGATCTATCTGTCCACAATATGATCATTGGATGCATGTTGTATGCAGTCGGGGTTGATCTCTATTGGTGTCAATTGCTCTGCTACTTCTAAGGTGTCCAATAATGGTGGGAAATAAGGGCGAAGGAGATCCATGTTGAACACTGGGTGCAGGCCAAGGAAAAGAGGAATGTTGAGATCAAAATCATTATCCCCCATAGACTTGGTGATAGTGTACATCCCATAATAGAATGGACGAAGCTTCCTATGGGGTCCTATAAGGTGTTCTTTCTGCAAGTGCAACCAAAATTTGTCACCCACCCGAATCTTATGGGGCACCCGATGTTGATCATGGTGCTATTTGTACTTGTCATTGGACTGTTGTAGGATATCCTGAACCTGTTAGCAGATGTGATGGATCCGCTCAATGAACCGAGTGGATTTGTTAGCTTCAGTTGTGATGTAGGAGCATCGCTCCACGTCAGCAACGTGCTAGCCAACCAGCACATCCAACACACATTTAATGGAGAAAGAGAGAGGCGCAGCCCTCTCAGTTTTGAAATTTGAAATTTCAATAAATGTTGTAAGGCTTTTAATGCCATACCACGCCTTTGTACAGGTAGTGGTTGAGGTTTCCTTTAATGGTTGCCTGCAACAAGCCAAGGATGTAGTCAGGATTCGACATCCATTTATGTAATGTAGCCATAGGAGCCACTCTGTGATAGCGATAGCTCAGAGACGGTGGTTGAGGATAAGCTCATGGGATCCCTCATTTTGTAAGGAAGAATTTAGAGTAGAGAGATAGGAGGAGAGACCAGAGTAGAGAGATCTCGAGAGATAGAGTTGAGACTTGTTATAGTCCAGCCTTTGTAAACAATTGTATAGACATATAGATTAATAGAAAAGAAATTTTTCCTGCATATTGTTGTTCATGTGTTTATGTTTCAGGAATGAATGTTGTAGACACAGGTGATAGATAGATTTTAATATCTATTTGTGAGTTTGTCGATTTCTATCTAGGTTTTTTAAGCTGTGCAAGGGGTGCACAACAGAACATAGGAGGTTATGTAGCCAGCGCAAGGAGTGCATATCTGAATCTCTCATTTGAGATCAGAGGAGAACGTGCCAGGCAGGCACACCAGGAGAATTCACAACTCTGGAGAAGTCTCAAAGTTACTAAACACTCTGGAGATGAAGACTGTGCAGCGAAAGCATGGGGAGGAGATAAAACTACTGAAGGTTCTGTAAAACTCTACCAGGAGGGCATTGAGCGGGTGCAAGTGTGCACAGAAGGAACTCTTGTTTTGAGTTTAGAGAGAAGAGAAGGGTCACAGGAGAAGACACTCACAGTGTTTTTGAATACTCTGTAGGCTTTGCAAGGTGTGCATTGAGCAAAAGAATGACGGGTGGGCGTAAGGAGTTTTCTTTTCTAGAAAACTTCTCGAATATGAGTTATTCGAGATCCTAGAATGCAAAGTCTGCAGAGGAGTAAATCTCCAAGAGGACGAATCTCAGAAGGGACAACTTTTCTATAATGAAAACGAGACCCAAAGGAACCGGGCTCACAAGAGGAAGAGTCGAAGATCGAGAGCTTCGAGACTTAGAAAATATTCTAAGTCAAAAAAGCCAAGAAAGCTTAGGAGGAAAAGCACAACTGTCGTTGGATCAACACTAGGAAGAAAGATTCAGACCGTTGAATCTACGTCCAAGCAGCAGGAGGAGAGCGCGTAAGGAGGTCATATCTGGACCATCAGATCTAGCACCAAGGACCGATAGTTGTCGGATCCGGGAGAAGGTGCCAGGGGTTTAATCCCTGGGAATCCGCACAGAAGGGTAGAACAAACAACAGAAAGTTCAAGGGGGAAGTGACGAGTTTCCGTGAGCCGTCAGATCCAGAAAAGGTGCGCGAGGTTTAAACCTCGTAACAACAGAAGGAAGAGGACTCATCAAGTCCTGAAAGAATCAAGACCATCCATTTTGGAGGACAGGTGGCAGAGATCTAGATCATTTCGTGAATTCAGGGTTTGTGAGTTTGGAGGGCAGACCAAATTCTTGGTTTCACGAATTCCCGAGTTGTGAGGAGCAGGGAAGGAGATCCAGAGCCTTGAACACATATTTCATTAAATTTGGAAATAGTCAGTGGATCTAGAATTTTAGAACTTTATCTAGATTGATTTTTTTCAAAAAAGGAATTAGAAAATCATTTAATCCATTACATTGAATGTATATATTCACCATTTTTTTGTTATAAAGGTATCATTATAAACTCTCATGTATCATTATAATGTATTCCCATTATTATTATTTATATTTTTCTATTGAAAGTTAAATGGATCTAGATCACAATAGTGGATCTTGATTTAGATACATCTTAACTTGTGTGTTAAGTAAAGGAATGGATCTAAACAAAAAAAAATAGATCTAGAATTTCGAACTAAATTAGCAAGATTGTTTTTTTTCAAAGTGTGGAATTAAAATACTGCTTGGTTCACTACTTTTTGTATATATTCACCATTGTTTTGATAAATTTATCATGATAAACTATATAAAATCAAATTTACATAAACTTGCAGAAGAAAATCTAATTCTTAGACTTGGATTCCTTACATTATTTCTATTACTATTATTTATAACTTGTATTAAAAGCTAAGTTGTTTAGTATTATTTAATAACATTAATAATATTGTCTCTTACTATTATTAACCAATTTAATTATAATTTAATATACTAACTAATGTTGAGTTAGTATACTAGTAGAAGGTTGGCACAATTTTTAAGTGACCTATATARAAGMTATTTGATGCCATAATACYAATGTGTTTCTTACTATTATGACAATTTTAATKCTAGACATAGTAAATAATATTGYCTATATTGAGTACAATATTTTATTATATTAGTAGGTTGACAATATTTTATAGTCGACAARAGAAAATATTATATGTGAGTTACTACRTATTAAGTTTATTAKTTTTAACAATCAAAATCAATTATAAAGTAGAATAACAACATAATTTATTTTTATTATTATTACTTATATTTTCTATTAAAAGCTAAGTTGATAAAGGATTACATTATGAATAATMBATTTGTAAGAATTTTCTCACCCTAAATTTATTTAATGTCATTAATAATCAATGTCTATTACTATTATTAACCTAGATTTTAGTTATAAATTGATATTATAGTAACAATCTCAACGTTGAGGTACTATCGTATGTCATGGAGATTGACACCATTTTCAAGTGACCTATAAAGATCTTTAATGACATAATATTAATGTGTTCATTACTATAGCATTTTTATTTATTGTCATAGTAACTAATATTTTTTGTATGGAGTAATATATTTTATTTTAGTGAGTTAGTGTCATTTTAAAGTCCACAAGAAAAAATATTTCATTATTAAGTCTAGGTTTACTCTTGAATTGATCAAAATATTAAAAATTTAGAGACAAAATTTATTTCTACTATTATTTGTACTTTTGTATTAAAAATATAGTCGAAAAAACAAAATATTATATGTGAGTTACTACGTATTAAGTTTATTGTTTTAACAATCAAAATCAATTATAAATTAGAATAACAACATAATTTATTTATATTATTATTATTTATATTTT
>JZKD02S0883308.1:523736-535361 GCA_000966675.3 Picea glauca | reverse complement strand
TGAGCTCATGGTTGTGCAAGAGGGAAATCTAGCATGAGCTAGATTTCCCCTATGGTGGGATGATGTTGTCAAAAATGAGCTCGTTCTTGTGCAAGAGGGATAGCTAGCATGAGCTAGCTTTCCCCCAGGGTGGGATGATGATTTTTGAGATGAGCTCATTCTTGTGCAAGAGGGAAATCTAGCATGCCCTATATTTTCCCCATGGTGGGATGATGTTGTTCGAGAGGAGCTCATGCTTGTGTAAGAGGGAAATCTAGCACGCACTAGCTTTGCACCACGATGGGATGATGTTGTTTGAGATGAGCTCGTGCTTGTGCAAGAGGGAAAACTAGCACGCGCTAGATTTCACCCATAGTGGGATGATGTTGTCTGAGATGAGGTCGTGTTTATGATAGAGTGAAAGCTAGCATACACTAGCTTCCCCCATGGTGGGGTGATGTTCTCAGAGATGATCTTATGCTTGTGTAAGAGGGAAAGCTAGCAGGAGCTAGTTGTCCCCCATGGTGGAATGATGTTTTCCAAGATGAGATTATTCTTGTGCAAGAGAGAAAGATAGCACGAGATAGCTTTCCCCTATGGTGGGATGATTTTTGAGATGAGCTTGTTCTTTTGCAAGAGGGAAAGCTAGCACACACTAGCTTTCTCCCATAGTAGGATTATGTTTTACAAGATGAGCTCGTGCTTGTGCAAGAGGGAAAGTTAGCACGGGCTAGCTTCCCTCGATGGTGGGATGATGTTGTCCGAGATGAGCTTTTGCTTGTGCAAGAGGGAAAGCTAGTACGTGCTAGTTTTCCCCCATAGTGGGATGATGTTGTCTGTGATGAGCTCGTACTTGTGCAAAAGGTAGCTTTCCCCCATAGTGGGATGATGTTGTTCGAGATGAGCTCATGTTTGTGTAAGAGGAAAAGATAGCATGTGTTAGCTTTCCCCCACAGTGGGATGATGATATCTGAGATAAGCTTGTGCTTGTGTAAGAGGAAACACTAGCACACGCTAGCTTTCCCCCACGATGGGTTGATGTTGTTTGAGATGAGCTCGTGCTTGTGCAAGACGGAAAGCTAGCATGTGCTAGATTTCGCCCACGATTGGATGATATTGTCTGAGATGTGCTCATGCTTGTGCAAGAGTGAAGATTAGCACGTGTTAGTGTTAGAAGTCACTCCTGGATTGCTTGCAGGAGTAGAGCCTGACACCCATCAGTTTAATGTCACGATTTGTTTATAAGGGGTGATCAAATGGAAGCAAACTCGGAACAATATCATCTCAACTCAGAAACTAGGCCAGGCATGCATGGGTGAGTGAGGTCTTAGATAAAATTCAAACAACAAGTTGTAATAAGGGTGAGTAGGGGGAAGACTTGCATGAGAAAAGTGCGAAGGTCTATCATAAACATCAGGTTTGTAACAAATTGGAGAAGAAATCATTCGAGCACAAATCCTCTTACATTCAAACACAAAATACCAGAGAATACAATAATGTCACAACAAATCCTTTATCATAACATAACTGCAACAATCCATGCGAATCATTCGATCATGAACTCCCTGGTATGAGATGAAAACATAGATGGAAAAGAGGAGGACTGTTTGTCATAAAACAAGAAATCTCAAACACAGATACACAACCTAGAGAACTAGAATGTTTGCTGAAACTTTACAGTCGGGAGCTTAGCTCTACCATCGATAGATACAAAAATGGGAAAAACGCCTTCATATAATCAAAACAACAACAGCGGCGGAATAGAGATATTTCATTGAAAGCTTTGCATCTGCATGGCTTCTGACAGTCAAAATTTGCAGTTTCTGAATGATCATGCAACTTATGGCAGATGCAATCCAACTCCTGACAGTTCCAGCGGCGAATCAACGTGCCTTTAATTCATTGCCGGGCTTTTTCATTATGGCGGAGGCGATGTCTAACCACCACCAACCGTCTCAATAACTGCTTCATGGGGATTGAGGACAACCTGGCCAACTCAGCACTTTGGGACGTGGAAGACTCCTTGTGCTGCCACCTGGAATAACTGAATGGCTTGATGAATAGGCGTGGAGGCCAGCGCGAAAAATGGGTTGCACAAAGGGAGTAGTGGCGCCAAGGCTATGAGGGTGAAGCCTGAAGAGATGAGGGGATGAGAGAGGTTACAGGGGAGACACATGGAAAAAGGAGATAAGCAGAGGAAGCAGGAGAGTAGACATGATGGATGCATTTAGTGGGAGGCTGACATGGAGGGGACTTGACACGTGGCAGGTGGTGAGTGGACGATGAGATGGGGAAAGGACCACCTGGACTAAAGAGTCGAGGAGGACAGATGACACATGGCAATAGGGGAGAGGTGGTTCTGGGAAATAACATGATGGGGGGAAGGGCCCACGCTAGCTAAACATAGAGCAGCTGAGAAGGATGGGATCGCGCGAGCGCTGTTGATCTGGGCGCTCTGATATTGGCCATCGGAAAGATGCACGCCCAACTCTGGACCCCCCCCCTTCCGCTTAAAGGTAGAAAGGCAGGGGGGTCCGGAATTGCCTTTATCGTCGTTGATCCGGGTGCTTCGATCGAGGCCGTTGAAGAGATGCGCTCCCGATTCCGGACCCCCCCCCCCCTCCGCTTAAAGGTAGAAAGGTGGGGCGGGTCCGGAATCTCATATATGTCGTTGATTTGGGTGCGTGGATGCACGCCATCTAGATCTGTTCACTGTTTACCATGGGCACATTTACATCCCGAACTTAAGACAAGTGGCTTTTTAACCCATTCTTTTGCATTCTAACCCCCCTTACAAGAAATATCGTTAACATTTGGCTCCATGGGGGATAGAGTCGTCCCTGTGATGCTCTAAGAACATTTTTGCAGATTCAATGCCTTTCTGTTGGGCTATGGAGTCATTTATTAAACTGAAAATAAAAACAAAAACAATATTTACAAGATAAAAGAGCCGACTGCGGCTCACAAAAAACATTTTTTCAAGAAATGCCCATTTACTGGGCCACTAAAAAATTATTTTCCTTCCATATCCTTCAACCTGTAAGTGTTGTTTGAAAATACTTCAAGGATCTTGAAAGGCCCCAAACAAAGGGCATCAAATTTACTATGCTTTCCCCTGTCCCGCCTGGGTGCATCCCATTTGAGTACCAGGTCACCCTGCTCGAATTCTTTCTTTCTGCTTTTTCTGTCAAAAGCCTACTTGATCTTCTGCTGATGACTATAAGCCCTATCCATGACCTGTTCTCTGACCTGCTTCACTTCCACCATCTGATGAATCCTTCTGACCACATGGTTAGGTTCTCCTTCAAAGTCCTGAAGGAGATTCGCTACAGATAAGGTGAGTTGAGTGGGGAAAACGACCTCTATTCTGTAAACTAGATGGAAGGGTGAGATACCCAGGGATTTCTTTGTTGTTACCCGATCATCCCAAAGAGAAAATTTGAGCTTTGAGTCCCAGGCCCTCTTATTTTCCTCCAACAGCTTTTTGATAAGCTTGATTAGGATTTTATTGGAGGACTCTGCCATCCCATTTCCTTGAGGATAGTATGGAGTAGAGTGAACCAATGAAATCCCAAATTGTTCACAAAACTCGACCAGAGGCTCAGACCTGAAGGGGGCGGCATTGTCAGTGACAATCCTGCTTGGGCAGCCAAATCTGGCTATGATGTCTTCCAAGAGGCTGATGATTACTTTGTGACAAATGCTCCTAGTGGGGACATCCTCTATCCACTTGGTGAAATAATCGGTCGCAGTGAGGATCCACCTGTTCTGGCCACTTGAGGGAGGATGAATCTCTCCAATGAAATCCAATCCCCACTGCTTAAAGGGTGCCGAAACCACCACAGGCTTTAATGGCAGAGATTTGAGCTGCTGCTTTCCTGAGAACTTATGGCATTTGATGTAAGCTCTGACTTCTCTGCAGACATCAGAGAACAAAGTAGGTCAGTAATACCCAGCCTGGAGGATTTTGTGGGTTGTGGTCTTCCAAAAATGATGACCTCCACAAAGACTGCTATGGAAATCAAACATCACCTTCTGGGCTTGTTGCGGGTCCAGACATCTTAATAGTATGCACAAAGGGTCTTTCCAATACAAGGCTTGGTCAATGAGACAATATCTAACCACTTTGAGCTTTAAATCTCTAGCCCTACTTTTTCCCAATCCATCAGGGGGATTTAATTCTTGCGGAAAGTATAAGATATCCTTGTACCAGGGACATGCTGCTAGGGGCATGATGGCTTGAGAATTCTTTCCAAATGACTCAAATTTCTCATTGATGGAGTTAATCCCCAAAGCCTTGCAATTGGATTCAGCCAGCAGCTTGGCCAAACCTTGCCCCTTTATCAACATGGTGGGCTTAATCTCCAAGTCAAATTCCAGGATCTTGGCGATCCATTTACCCCTTCTCCCGTCTATGTCAGGCTGTATAAGAATGTCCTTCAAAGAGGTTGAAGGGACATATGCAGTGATCTTTGAGTGCAAGACATAGATCCTGAAATCTTTGAGAGCTTTCACCAATGCATAGGCCTGCTTCTCCATGATCTCGTACCGGAGTTCAACATCTCTCAACGCCTTGCTATAGAAAGCAATAGGTTTCTCTCTCCCTTTCTCATTTTTCTGCAACAAGACTGCTGCCACCGAGTCACCAGAAGAAAACGAGAAAATCAGGAAATCTTTAGAATAATCGAGACTGATTAGCACAGGTGCCTTGGTCAATGCTCTCTTTATTTGGGCAAAAGATTCCCTGGGTTCAGCAGTCCATTTCACTTCATTTCCTTTCCTGAGCATGGCTGTGATGTGTTTCACTAGCTCGGCAAAGTTTGAGATGAATCTCCTCGGAAAGTTAACCTTCCCAAAAAATGCCTGAACCTCCTTCTTAGACCTGGGAAGTGGTAGGGTCTGAATTGCTTCTACCCTGCCTGGGTTAATCCTTACTCCCTCTGGTGACACTATGTGACCTAACATCTTCCCCTCCTTCATGACAAACAATTATTTCTTGGGGTTTAAAGACATGCCATACCTATGATACTTCAGGAAAACTCTTTTCAAGTGGCAGCGGTGCTCTTTATCAGTCTTGGAGAAGACTATGATGTCATCCAGATATATCACCACAAATTGGTCCTTCTCTCCAATGAAGGCTATGTCCATGGCCCGCTAAAATGTTGCTCCTGCATTCATCAATCCGAAAGGCATTTTGGCATACATGAATGTGCCCCAAGGAGTGGTGAAAGCTGTTTTTTCTCTATCCTCAGGCATGACTGATATCTGATTGTATCCATAGAAACCATCAATCATGGATATCCTAGATGCACCGGCTACCCTCTGCAGTATGTGTTCCATGTTGGGCAGGGGATAATTGTCCTTCCTGGAGCTTCTATTCAGGTTCCTGAACTCAACGCAGAGTCTGATTTCCCCGCTTTTCTTTCTCACCGGGACCAAATTGGCTATCCACTCAGAATATCTCAAGGGGACAATGATTTGGGCATCCATCATCTTCTTTACCTCTTTCTCCATGACAGGTAGCAACATGGGATTTATCTACCTCAGCTTCTGCTTGAATGGCTTAGCCTGCTCTTTCAGTGGGATCTTGTGCTCAATGACTGATGTGTCATACGTCTTGAGGTCTTCATAGGTCCATGCAAACACACCAGCAAACTCCTTCAACAACTTAGTGTATTCAGATCTCTGCTCCTCGGTCAAACTCCTTGACAGCTTGAAAAATTTGGGCTCCTTAGGTGTGCCTATGTTTCACTCAGTTGTGTCATCATCGTCACCTGAAACTTTACCCTTCACTGCCACATCATTTCCATCGAACAGTATTTCTAATGGGATTAGTCCTCTCGGAATGTAATTGCTTGGTAGTTGAATAATCTGGTTGTCAACAATTTTATTTAAAAGTTACCCAGGGTGACAGTCACCTTCCATGTCAGGATTCTCATCTATGTGCAATGTAGAAAAGTCATCAATGGACTGGAGGAATTTTTTGATTTCCTGATAATCTTCAAACAACTTCCAGTGTTTGACATTGTCTGGTACAGAGGGCCTATATTTTATTTCAACATCAGATCTGACCACAAGCGGTGAAGGAACTTCGAGCAAGCTAGCTGTGATAGCTAAAAAGTCGACTGAAGCATTTTCCTCCCTTGGAATGTAAGAAATATTAAAATCCAGGAAGAAATTATCAACTAGGTCCCATACCTCGTTCTTGTAATTCCCGAGCTGAGGATTCTTAGCCTGATAAACATTTTTTACCTGCTGGATGATCAACTCTGCATCTCCAAACACAGTCATCTCCTTTATTCCCATTTCTTTTGCAGCCCTCATACCTATAACAAGAGCTTCATACTCTGCCACGTTGTTGGTGATTTCGAATTCTAGCTTGTATGACAGAGATATGGTCTCTTGACAGGGGGATATGAATACCACTCCGACACCTGCACCCATACTAGAGGAAGCTCCATCAAAGAACATCTTCCAAAAAAAGGTGGTTGGAGGGGGTGTCTCTTGATTAAGAATAGGCTGCTTTCTGATCTGCAAAGGAGCCTCAAGGGTGTGGGTGAGCTGCAATAAAATGGAGCCCAAATCAGTGTCCAAGGCATAGATGGGATTATTGGTAGGGTTGGCTTCATCACTGATTATGTAGGCTAGTTGGGCTTCCCTATATAGTCTTCTATGCTCCCCTCCAAATACTGGGACAGTGGCATATGTGAGGTCTATCTGCAAGGTTCCCCCTAGTCTCTTAATCCAAGATATTGACAACAACATGCCAAACTTAGGGGGGACATCAGCTGAAACAAAGAAACTACCAAGTCCTTGATAACTCCCAAACATTGCACCCTCATGGAGTCAAAATAATAGAGGTCATGGTAGGCTCGGGTGACTTCTAGTCCTAACTCTTCCATGACAGTTTTGGGCATGAGGTTATGAGAGGCCCCTGAATCCATAAGGAAATTATGTAGCACTTTATCATGTATGTTTAGGGAAGTGTAGAAGGGAGGGGATGAATCATTTGTATCTTCTACCATGAGACCTAGGACAACTGCAGTCCTTTCATCTTGGAGGTTTATGGAGTCTGTGAGAGGGTATGAGGATTTAGATTTCAACAGGTCAGAGAAGCATTTTTTGAATTCCCCATGTTTAATTAACTTAGTGAGTGGCACATGAATTCTGATCTTTTGAATCTCATGTTCGAAATTGAAAGAAGATGTAGGCTTTGGGATTTATTTAATCTCAGGAACAAGATTATGGAAAATGGGAGAGAGAGTTTGAGCCTTCTTACCTCTGTGAGCGTCTGGTACTTCATTAGTAGGTTTCTCTGTTCTAGTGGATTGCTCAGGAACATCAGGTGTTGCTGCCCTTTTGTCGGACCTCAGGTTGTACCTACCTTGACCGCCACTAGCTTTGTCTCCCTTGCTCAATTCATTTAGCTGACTATCCATGAGAGACTCTTCATAAGCAGTCCGAGTGAGATGGGGAAAAGGAGGAGTGTCTACTAAGCAGTGGATTTCAGGATCAGGCTCATATGTTTCTATTTCCTCCTCATCCACCACCAAATTGTTCTGAAAAGGGTCTTGAATTATCTGGTCTTCTCTGTCTCTTCTCCTTTCTCTGTATATAGTTGGGGGAGAAATATTATTTGGCCTCCTGAAACCCCCTTTATTTTCGGTGTCCTGAGGGCCCCTATACATTTGCTTCCTTTCCACCTTCAATCTCTTCATCTCTTCGGTCAACAACTTCATTATCTCGGTCATCTCGTTCACTTGAGGGTGGGGCAACGATGGGCCAGAAGTTGAGGCTTCGGATCTTCCCTGTCTTCTATCTGCGCCAGCTTTGTTCCTCAGTCTGTCAGCTTCCAATATGTTGGATTCCACTTCTACGGCAAGGTCTTTCATTTGAGCAAAGGAGGTAGCTCTTCTTTCTCTCAATAGCAGGCAAAAATCAGGATCAAATGCACCAGCATATGAAATTTGGGCAGAGGCTTCTAAGGGCTTTATCTCTACAGGGATCTTATTGTACATCTTATTAAATCTTTTGGAGAAGTCAGAGACAGATTCTCCTTCCATTTTCCTCAGAGACCCAAACTTGGTCATGTAATAAATGAAATCTTTTCTGTCTCCCCATTGCCTCAGGAAAATGTTATCCAAGGCTTCAATTCCAGCAATAGATCCAGGGGCCAATCCTCTGAACCATTTCCTCACCTCTCCATCTAGGCTTTGGAAAAACGCTCTCATCCAGACATATTCATTCTCAATATTCAAGTTGTCTTCATAACTATAAAAAGAAGCTAGGTGCTCTTTAGCAGTTATGTCTCCTTCCCCAGTGAACTTGGGCATGTATTTCAAATAATCTCCAGCAGGGAGAGGATTCATAGGATGGGGTAGGATTAAGGGAGCGTATCTAGCAGAAACTATGGCATCCATTCTATTCAGGGGGGGATTAGCACCAGCCATAGGAATATTAGGTAGAGGGGAACTCGAAGGAGAAGGAGTGTGGACGGGAGATGTCGGAAAAGAGGTTATGGGAGGAGACAACGGAGAAAATAGAGAGAGAGCCAAGGGACCTGAATGAGCAGATTCTTCTCTCTGTGCAATAGTAGCAATAAAATGAGGGGTGGTGAAACCTTCAAAAGATTGAGGTATATGTTGAGGCACAAATTCCAGGGAGGGGGGAGTGACAAGGATCTCTCTTTCTGATACCAGGCCAGGAGGAGAAAACTCAGCAGGAGCACTCCCAAAATTCAGAAAACGGGAAACCTCAGAGGAAGGGTGACTAGGAAGCTAAGAATAAGAAAATGGAGTTCTCACAAAAGGGGATGACGTATTACCTGTTTCGACGATGGAAACTTCTTTTGCAGAGCTCTTTCCCTTTCCGCGGACCACTTCCGAGTCAAATTTTGGTGTAGCTAAAGGCAAGTCTGGATTAGACCTCGTGTGTCTGCCTCTCAAAGCCGCAATTGATAAAGCAGGTTCTCCCCAGCAGAGTCATCACAATGGAGTCGCCAGGTGCACAGTAGCAATCTTCAAGTTTTGATATCTGATGCACCTTCAGAATCAGTTGATCTTTGTCGTACAAAACTGGGGAAAATATTCAATTTCGTCCCCGGCAATGGTGCCATAAATGTTAGCGTCAGAAGTCACTCCTGGATTGCTTGCAGGAGCAGAGACTGACACCCATCAGTTTAATGTCACGATTTGTTTATAAGGGGTGATCAAATGGAAGCAAACTCGGAACAATATCGTCTCAACTCAGAAACTAGGTCAGGCATGCATGGGTGAGTGAGGTCTTATATAAACTTCAAACAACAAGTTGTAATAAGGCTGAGTAGGGGGAAGACTTGCATGAGAAAAGTGCGAAGGTCTATCATAAACATCAGGTTTGTAACAGATTGGAGAAGAAAGCATTTGAGCGCAAGATCCTCTTACATTCAAACACAAAAGACCAGAGAATACAATAATGTCAAAACAAATCCTTTATCATAACATAACTGCAACAATCCATGCAAATCATTCTATCATGAACTCCCTGGTATGAGACAAAAACATAGATGGAAAAGAGGAGGACTGTTTGTCATAAAACAAGAAATCTCAAACATAGACACACAACCCAGAGAACTAGAATGTTTGCTGAAACTTTATAGTCGAGAGCTTAGCTCTACCATCGATAGATACAAAAATGGAGAAAACACCTTCAAATACTCAAAACAACAACAGTGGAGGAATTGAGACATTGCATTGAAATCTTTGCGTCTGCATGGCTTCTAACAGTCAACATTTGCAGTTTCTGAATGATCGTGCAACTTATGGTAGACGCAATCCAACTCCTGACAGTTCCAGCGGTGAATCGACGTGCCTTTAATTCATTGTCGGGATTTCCCATTATGGCGGAGGCGATGTCTAACCACCACCAACCGTCTCAATAACTGCTTCATGGGGATTGAGGACGACCTGGCCAACTCAGCACTTTGCGACGTGGAAGACTCCTCGTCCTGGCACCTAGAATAACTGAATGGCTTGATGAATAGGCGTGGAGGCTAGCACAAAAAATGGGGTGCACAAAGGGAGTAGTGGCGCCAAGGCTATGAGGGAGAAGCCTGAAGAGATGAGGGGACGTGAGAGGTTACAGGGGAGACACATGGAAAAAGGATATAAGCGGAGGAAGCAGGAGAGTAGATGTGATGGATGCATTTAGTGGGAGCATGACGTGGGGAGATGAGACACGTGGCAAGTGGTGAGTGGAAGATGAGATGGGGAAAGGACCACCTGGACTAAAGAGTGGAGGAGGACATATGACACACGACAACAGGGGAGAGGTGGTTCTAGGATATAACATGATGGGGGGAAGGGCCCATGCTGGCTAAACACAGAGTAGCTGAGAAGGATGGGATCGCGCGAGCATCGTTGATCCGGGCGCTCTGATCTTGGCCATCGAAAAGCTACGCGCCCAATTCCGGACCCCCCCCCTCCGCTTAAAGGTAGAAAGGCAGGGGGGTCCAGAATTGCCTTTATCGCCATTGATCCGGGTGCTCTGATCGGGGCCGTTGAAGAGATGTGCTCCCGATTCCGGACCCCCCTTCTCCGCTTAAAGGTAGAAAGGTGGGTGGGGGGGTCCGGAATCTCATATATGTCGTTGATTTGGGTGCGCGGATGCACGCCGTCCAGATCTGTTCACTGTTTACCACGAACACATTTGCATCCTGAACTTAGGACAAGTGGGTTTTTAACCCATTCTTTTGCATTCTAACCCCCCTTACAAGAAATATTGTTAATAACACGTGATAGCTTTCCCCTATGGTTGGATGATGTTGTTGAAGATGTGGTCTTTCTTGTACAAGAGGGAAAGATAGCACATGCTAGGTTTCCCCATGGGTGGGATGATGTTGTACGTGATGTGCTCCTGCTTGTGCAAGATGGAAAGCTAGAGTGCATTAGCTTTCCCTCTTGGTGGGATGATGTTGTTCAAGATGCACCCCTGCTTGTGAAAGAGGGTAAGCTAGAATGCACTAGCTTTCCCCCACGATGAGATGTTGTTGTTAAGAGGGAAAACTAGCATGCACTATTTTACCCCCACTATGGGATGATGTTCAAGATGTGCTCCTACTTGTGCAAGAGAGAATGATAGCATGCACTAGCTTTCTGTCACGGTGGGATGATGTTGCTCGAGATGCACGTGTTTTTGTGCAAGAGGGAAAGTGATGTTGTTCAAGATGCGCTTGTGCTTGTGTAAGAGGGAAATCCAACACACACTAGCTTTCCCCCACGGTGGAATGATGTTGTTTGAGATGCACTTGTGCTTGTGCAAGAGGAAAATCTAGCATGTGTTAGCTTTCCCCCATAGTGGAATCATGTTGCTCGAGATGTGCTTGTTCTTGTGCAAGAGGGAAAGCTAGCATGCTAGCTTTCCCCCACAGTGGGATGATGTTGTTTGAGATGCACTTGTTCTTGTGCAAGAGGGAAAGATAGCATGTGATATCTTTTCTCGATAGTGGAATGATTTTTTTTGAGATGAACTTGTGCTTATGCAAGAGGGAAGGATAGTTAGCATGTGCAAGCTTTCCTCCATGCTAGAATGATGTTGTTTAGGATGTACTTGCATTTTTGCAAGAGGGAAAGCTAGCATGCACTAGATTTTCCCCACGGTGGAATGATG
>JZKD02S0883308.1:505629-517808 GCA_000966675.3 Picea glauca | reverse complement strand
TTGAAAAATGTGTTACAACATCTATCTCTTATGCATTTAAAATTCTTATCATTTTCTCCTCCTTTTGGTGAAAGTAATGCCCAACCATGATTGATTTTTCTATGGTTGGTTGAGATTATTACATCAGGTCAGTGGTTTTGTAGAAATGACAATTAGGAGAGATCAATATCTACGTACTACTCTTCAAAGACCCTTGATTTCACTACCTAATCCTGGCATTGGTTCTCAGAGGAAAATCAACTACTTAAGTCCACATTAGGCATATCAATAGATTGACTTCCTCCATGGAATATATTAAGGATTTATAAAAAACTCAATGTTAATGAAGTCCATGTAATAGAATATTTCCAAATTTAATGAAATATGTGTTCTTGGATCCAAGCCATAGGAGAACCATTGGATCAGAACCTCCATGTTGTATCGCGTATTGGGGGTTCAGGGGTTGAAAGAATTTCTTTTCGACTATGAAGTCGCGAAGTTCCTAGCGCCGAGGGCTCATGCGAACATGTGCACATCCATTAGGTGGGGACCATGTGGTTGATAGGTGGCGTAACAAAAAATGCCCAGAGAAAGGTGGAAGCGGGTGACAGGTGGTGGACACACATCACCTTGGAAGGAGCCAACCCATCGTTGACCTTTCATGTCTCAGGGTTTCGCAAAGGAGGAGCACGAGGGTTCAACCCTCCAAATCGCAAAGTCATCAGTTGCGAGTAGTGCTAAAGGAGTCAACCCATCGCTGACTTATCGTGCTTTGGGATTTCGCAAAGGAGGAGAATGAGGGTTCAACACTCCAACTCGCGAAGTTACGAGTTGTGCGTAGTGCTAGAACTTAGCCCTAGCTGGTGGTTATGTGTGGAAGGTGCTAACAAGGAGGAGACATACCCGTATCACATCTCATATATCAACGTTTGGAGAAAGAGGAGTCGAGGCTCTTCAACTCATGAACTTGCGAGATCGTGAGTCACAAAGGGCACTTGCGCTAAGGCAAGGTTGCGGTCGCATGGAGATGTAAGGCTCGTGCCTGGTGTTAAGTTGTGTAGGGCGGGTTTTCATGACGGACCTATGGATTCGTTCAAAGGGTTCCAATAGGATCCCAAAGAGCCATTTCAGCTCAGAAGAAGATCAATCCAAAGACCGGGAGGTCGCAGAACCTTGCTGAGGTAGGGGCTCTACAGCAAGTGGTATCATAGCTGATTTTTGTCTCTAGATTTCATACAAAATAGAAAGAGGAGACTGTTACTTTGTTCACAGACAAAGGAGAGATGATGGGAGAAATTCTGGTAACATCAAGTGGAATCAGAAGCAGAGATTCATCTATATACAACAAGTGAAAGAAGAAGGTTGTTAAAGCTCTGTGGTGATTGTTGCAAGGTGTGCAACAAATGATAGACAATCGGGCGAGCTGTAGGAGGACATGGAGATGCTCTTAGACATAGAGTGATCCATACACTTTCTAGGAGGGTAGGTGAAAGATGGAAATGGCTACTGAAGGCCATGAGCATGGTGGAAGAGGAGACCACCAACAGATGAGTAAAGTAGAGATTGACAAAAAACTCACTAAGATCAGGGCGAGGATGAAACAACTGACATTGAAGATGTAACAACAAGAAAGAGTACACTGGAGGTACGAATGGCCTCTGAAAAAGAAAGCCAAATGGCCTGTTCAAAAGTTGTTGGCCAAGAAACAAAAACAAGAATTGAAGAAGTGGCTAAGGTATGTTGAAAACCTCAGTGACACAGAGCTAGTTTTCATCTGTGAGCTAGAAGTTGGAGAAACCCTCAGTGACGAGGAAGAGGGATTAGTTTCAGATCTCATAAATTGCCAGGAGGGCAGGGATGAATTTTCGAATTTCCAGGTGGGCAATGAAATGATATCATTGGAGGATCTCATAGACTATCAGGAGGACAGCAATGAAAATTCATATTTCCAGGTGGGAAATGGTATGAGATTAGCAAAGGATCTCATAAACTGCCAGGTGGGAAGAAGTGGACTTTTGAGTTGCCAGGTGGGCAATGAAAAGAGATCAACAAAAGGTATTGCATACTTCCAAGGGGGAAGTGGTGAAAATTTATATTTCCAAGTGGGGAATGACATGGGATCAGAATATCTCATAGACTGCCAGGTGGGCAACAAAAAATTACCAAATTGCCAGGTGGGTAAGGGGAAAGAGGTGAGACTGTCTGAAATTATCATGAACTTAGAGGAGAGTTCAGATCAGCAAGGAGTGCTGACAAGAGAGAATCATAAGAGAATTTTGATCATTGGAGGTATAGAGGTGTTCCTACCAAGCAACCTAGTTGAGGAGAGAGCATGTGTTGTAGATGCAACAACAACAGGAGGACAACCAACAGGAACTATCATGGAGGAACAAAGGGAGAAAACATTGACGTTTTCCCAAGAAGCAGAAGATGAGAATTCAACAGAATGGCTCAAAATTTTTAGCTAGGAAGCTGGATAGGAAATCACTACAGTACTGAAAGCTGCCGAAGAAGAAGAAGAAGAAGAGGAAGGAGACAACATAAATTTTGTTGAACTGTGTAAAGAATTGGAATCCCTAGAAAGGAGGGTGATGGTGCAAAGTTTGCACATCCAATAGGCTAAGTTGGAAGTAGGAAGTGGAACATACCAGCCTGGGGAGAAGCTGGAAGAAGCTGGAAGTATGCCAGGAGGAGAAATGGCAGCAACAGAACTGCCACAGGAAGAAGATGAGTAGCAGTTCAGTGATGAGACTGTAGAGTTGGAGTCTGCAACAGAGTGGCCATGTAGTGCCACAAAGAGATATAAAAATAGTAGGGGATATCGAGCATATCTTCCCATTGAGAAGACAGTAGTGTGGCAGAGAAGATTGCATACAAAGAGCTAGCCACTGGAGCAGCTGGACGAGGTAATTGAAGAAATTAGAAGGCTGATGTTCAATTCAGCAACAAAGACTGCCAGGAATGAGAAGCTAAGCAGAAGAGAGCCTGTAAGAGCAGTAGGGCAGTAGCAATAGCAACAACGAATCAGAGGAGCAGGTGGACAGCTCCAAGGTAAAGTTTGGGATCCAGGTGGATTTCAACACTAGAGAAGAGGAGCTTACGATCAGGAGATCATGATTTTTCCAGTTGAGGAGTATGATGTAGGAGAATCACTCCATATCAGCAGCGTGTCATCCAACCAGCACATCCACCACGCATTTAATGGAGAAAGGGAGAGGCACAACCCTCTCAATTTTGAAATTCAAAATTTCAATAAATGTTGTAAGGATTTTAATGCCAAACCACGCCTTTGTACAGGTAGTGGTTGAGGTTTCCTTTAATGGTTTCCTGTAGAAAACCCATGACGTAGTTAGGATTGGGCATCCATTTATGTAATGTAGTCATAGGAGCTGCTCTGTGATAGAGATAGCTCAAATACGGTGATTAAGGATAAGCTCATGCGAGCCTTCATTTTGTAAGGAAGAAATTAGAGTAGAGAGATAGGAGGAGAGACCATAGTAGAGAGGCCTCAAGAGACAGATTTGAGACTTGTTACAGTCCAGCCTTTGTAAACAATTGTATAGACATACGGATTAATAGAAAATAATTTTTTCCTGCATATTGTTGTTCATGTGTTTATGTTTCAGGAATGAATGTTGTAGACACAGGTGATAGATAGATTTTACTATCTATTTGTGAGTTTGTTGATTTCTATATGGGTTCTTTAGGCTATGCAAGGTGTGCACAATAGAATAGAGGAGGTTATGTAACCAGCGCAAGGAGTGTGTATCTGAATCTCTCATTTGAGATCAGAGGAGAATGTGCCAGGCAGGCACACCAGGAGAATTCACAACTCAGGAGAAGCCTCAGAGTTACTGAACACTTTGGAGGTGAAGACTATGCAGTGAAATCACGGGGAGGAGACAAAACTATTGAAGGTTCTGTAAAACTCTGCTAGGAGGGCAATGAGCGCGTGCAAGTGTGCACAAAAGGAACTCTTGTTTTGAGTTCAGAGAGAAGAGAAGGGTCATAGGAGAAGACACTCACAGGGTTTCTGAATACTTTTTAGGCTCTGCAAGGTGTGCATCTAGCAGAAGAATTCCAGGTGGGCGTGAGGAGTTTTCTTTTCTAGAAAACTTCTCGAATCTGAGTTATTCGAGATCCTAGAATGCAAATTGTGCACAGGAGTAAATCTCTGATAGGACAAAGCTCAGAAGGGACAACATTTCTATAACGAAAATGAGACCTAAAGGAACTACGATTGCAAGAGGAAGAGTCGAAGGTCGAGACCTTCAAGACTTAGAAAATCTTCTAAGTCAAAAAAGCCAAGAAAGCTAAGGAGGAAGAGCACAGCTGTCGTTGGATCAACATTGGGAAGAAATATATGGACCATTGAATCTGCGTCCAGGCAGTAGGAGGAGAGTGTGTAAGGAGGTTAGATATGGACTGTCAGATCTAGCACCAAGGATCGATAGCCGTTGGATCCGAGAGAAGGTACGAGGGGTTTATTCCCTAGGAAGCCACAAATAAGGGTAGAATGGACGTCATAAACTTTGAGGGGAAAGTGCCCAGTTTCTCTAAGTCATCGGATCCAAAAAAGGTGCATGAGGTTTAAACCTCGTAACAACAGAAGTAAGAGGAATCTTCAAGTCCCAAAAGCACCAGGACCGTCCATTTTGGAGGACAGGTGGCAGAGATCTAGATCATTTTGCAAATTCGGGGTTCGTGAGTTTGGAGGGCAGACCAAATTCTTGGTTTTGTGAAGTCTCGAGTTGCAAGGAGTAGGGAAGGAGATCTAGACCATTGGATCTAAGCCACAGTAGGACCGTTGGATCAGAACCTCCACGTGGTATCGCGTATCGGGGGTTCGGGGTTTGAAAGAATTTATTTTCGACTATGAAGTCACGAAGTGTCGAGCCTCATGCGAACACGTGACACATCCGTTTGGTGGGGAATGCATGGTTGATAGGTGGCATAAGAAAAAATGCCCAGAGAAATGTGGAAGCAGGTGACAGGTGGTGGACACACGTCACCTTAGAAGGAGCCAACCCATCGCTGACCTTTCGTGTTTCGAGGTTTTGTAAAGGAGGAGCATGAGGGTTCAACCCTCCAACTCGTGAAGTCACGAGTTGTGAGTAGTGCTAAATGAGTCAACCCATCGATGAATTATCATGCTTCAGGATTTCAGAAAGGAGGAGCACGAGGGTTCAACACTCCAACTTGTGAAGTCGTGAGTTGCAAGTAGTGCTAGCACTTAGCCCTAGCTAGTGGTTATGTTTGGAAGTGCTAACAAGGAGGATCCATACATGTATCGCATCTCAGGTATCGATGTTTGGAGAAAGAGGAGTCGAGGGTCTTTGACTCACGAACTCGCGAGATCACGAGTCACGAAGAGCGCTTGCGCTAAGGCAAGGTTGTGGTCGCATGGAGATGTAAGGCTCGCGCCTGGTGTTAAGTTGTGTAGGGAGGGTTTTCATGAAGGACTTGTAGATTCATTCAAAGGGTTCCAGCAGGAGCTCGAAGAGCCATTTCGGCTCAGAAGAAGATCAATCCAGAGACCGGGAGGTCACAAAACCCTACTGAGGTAGGGGGTCTACATCAAGTTGGAGAAGGAGATGAGTTGGTTGAGGTGGCCTCAAGGGGAAGTGCAACATCTATGGGACCCAATGGTTAGAATCCCAACCCCACTTGAAAGGGGCTGTGGCCAGTTGAGCTATGCAGGGCTTGGTTGTAGCTATGCTGGACATAGGGAAGGCTCTCATCCCATGTTTGAGGGTGATTTGAATTATACATGTGAAGGATATGCACAATCATTGGATTTATGACCTTGGTTTGGCCATCTGTCTGGGGGTGGAAGGTTTTGGATTTGGTGAGCTTGGTGTCTAGCAGTGACCAGAGGCTCGACCAAAATGTGTTGAGAAATCGACTATCCTAATCTGAGACAATTGTTTGTGGGATTCCAAAATGTACCCAGACTCGTTCAAAGAAGAGCTTGGAAGTGACCTCTACTGTGATTCTCTTCTTGCAGGCAACCATAATCACCATCTTAGTAAAGCGATCAACAACCACAAAAACAAAGTCATTTCCCCTCTTGGTGGATGGGAGGCCCAACATGTAGTCCATTGACATGGATTCCCATGACCTATCAGGAGTAGGAAGAGAGGTGTACAAGCCTTGTTTCTTAGTGGTCAGTTTGGCAATAGTGCAAGCAGTGCAAGACCTGATATACTTGATGAACTCCTATTGAAGTTTCGGCCAGTAGAAATGTTTCTGTAGCATTGCCACTGTCTTTTTGACACCGAAGTGTCCTGCCACCTGACTATAGTGGGCTTCCCAGATCAACTTCGCTCGCTCACTTGATGGAACACAGAGATGGCCTAAACGACACAACAACCCATCCTGAAGATGTAAATTATTGACAACTGTCTTTGCACCCAACATTTGGTAGGTGGTGGTGAAGTAAAGTTCTGTCTCATAGAGTTGGGGCCATCCAAATGTCTCATGGCCGCAAGAGTCTAGCATCGAGGTGAGTGTCGCAACTGGTGATCTGCTGAGGCAATCATTGATGTGATTTGTGCTTCCTTTTTTATCCTTGATGTTGAGGTGGAATTGCAGCAAGTATGTGGACCACTTTTGATGGCAGTCATTTTGCAATTTTCCCTGTGTCTGCATGAACTGCAGTGGCTTATGATCAGTGTGGATGATTGTCTCCCTTCCAAGAATGTAATGTCTCCACTGGTGGCATGCTTGCACAATGGAGTACATTTCTTTGTCATAAGTAGGGTACTTACGGACAGTATATGACAGTGTCTCACTATTATAGGCCACGGGGTGGTCATGCTGAGTGAAAACGATGCCCACATCATAGTTTGAAGCATCTGTATCGATCTCAAAGGGATGTTGCAGGTCTGGTAGTGAAATTTCTGGGGCTGAGCACAAGCGCTCCTTCAAATCATCGAACGCGTGTTGTTGGTACCGACCCCACACAAATTTTTCCTTACCAGCACCCTTGTTTATTTGGCTGAGGGCCCATGCAATATGGGAGAATTCTAACACGAACCTGCGGTAGAAATTGGCAAGGCCTAAGAAGCTCCAAAGTTCAGTGAGTGTTTTTGGGGCTATATAGTCACAAATGACTTGGATCTTGACTGGATCCACATGTACACCATGTTGATCAATGATGTAGCCTAGGTTATGGACCTTGTCCATGCCAAAGGATAATTTTTCCAAGTTGGCGTATAGCTTGTGCTATCATAGGGTGTGCAGAACTTGTTGAATATGTTGCAAGTGTTCAACCCAAGTCTTGATGTAAATTAGAATGTCATCCAGATACACCACCACAAAATTATTGGTGAATGGTCACAGGATATCATCCATCATCCTCATGAAAGTGGTTGGAGAATTTTCCAAACCAAAGGGCATGACCAACCATTCAAAAGGGCCTTCCTTTGACTTGAAGGTGGTCTTCCATACATCTGTCTATTCTATAGAGATCTAGTGGTATCCAGACTTCAGATCAATCCTACTAAAGTATTTGGCCCTCGTGAGTTGATCAAGGAGGTCATCGCTTCAGGGAATCAAGTATCGGTTTCTGACTGTGATTTTATTCAGAGCCCAGTAATCAATACAGAGTCCCCGAGTTCCATCTTTATTCTGTACCAACATAATTGGGCTCCCGCAAGGTGATGAGCTGGGGCGGATGTTCCCCTTGTGGAGAAGTTCTTGGATCTATCGCTTGATCTCCTCATTCTCTAACAAAGAGTGATGATAGACTGGCCCATTGGGCAGCGGTGCACCGGGGGTCAGATTGATGGGGTGCTTGACTTGGCAGTGCAGAGGTACCCCTATAGGTGAGGAGAAGATATCCAAGTATTCTTCCATGACCTTATCTACTTGCTTCTTCTGTGTGGAGAGGTCGACCATAGAGACCCTAGATGTGGTTGTGATATTTCGCTTATTTTGAGAGAGAATCATGAAGAAGACAAACTTCCCTGTCTAAGAGATGACCTTCTTGCATTTCTTAGCAAAAACCAAGGAAATAGAACTAGGTGGGACTGCCTCGAGTATCCTGTGCAATTTCCTATTCAAAGTAATAATAACACTACGAGGTATAGACTCATATACAACATGACATTTCCATAAATAAGGTTGGTCCAAAACAAAATCACAAACTTTGAGAGGAGAAACATTACACAATACCTTGTCTTTGAAGGGCTTGATGTCGTACGACAGTCGGCACTATTGGCTGACATGGAGATCGCTTCCTTGGCGGAGACATCCAATGGTGTAGGGTTGTGGGTGCGTCATTGTTGACAGGGTCAACCGCTTGACGACCTCTACTGAGATGAGGTTCTTATGGCTACCACTATCAACGATGAAGTGCAGTGGGGTGAATTTTACCCACATTTGTGGATGGAAGATGCGCTCTCCTTCTAGCTCATCTGGTTCACTAGGATGGATCTTCGTGGTAGCAAAGGTGCCACTGGGTTCCGCGTTAATGATCCATATTCCCCTTTCTAGTTCTGGCTCAGAGTTAGAATCCATATCTAATTCAGAGGCTTTCATTTCATCCACCAGTGACTGCTTTGAGCGACAGTCAATAGTGCTATGCCAAGGGCTCTTATGGAAGTCGCACCACTTCCCGGTATATTTCTTTGTATTTTCGGTGTCCTTCTTTTCTTGTGTCTTGGAATGGTTGTCCTGATACTGTCCATATTTTCTCTGTCCTTTGTTCAGTGGGTTGGGGTCGCCCTTTTCTGGCTTTTGTTGTGAGGGGTTCCCAGGCCCAAATTGCCGTGTCTTTTGTTTGAGCTTCTGCTTAATTTTGATGGCATATTGCTAGGTCTCGCCCAAGGATGATATGTCCATAAATTCCATTTCAATATGGATGTATCTATGCAGAAAACCACGATACTTGAGCACCATATGTCGGTCTGAATCTTTGATACCTAACTTGGTGTGCAAGGTATGGAAAATATTTGTGAAATTTGGCACTGCTTGGTCTCTTTCTTGCTTCAATGTGGTCCATTTGGTATATAGGTCGTCATAACTTCCGACAGGGTAGTATTGTTCCTTAATAACATCCCTAAAGGATTCCTAGGTGGCCATGACTGAAAATAATGAGGTTTCCTCTATTTCCTTTTTCTCATGGAAAGTTTCCCACCAATATTTGACATGGGGAACAACTTTGAGGAGCGCAAAAGTAATATTTTCTCTATTCGAAAAGTTATGGACAAAAAAAAACCTTCTAGTAGATTCAACCACTTGTCTACAACATCTGCATCTATCTGACCTTAAAATATAGAAATATCAAAGTTTATTTGTACCTTGAATGGGGCAGCACCTCCGTTCGAAGAAGATGCATCGCATGTTGGTAGCCGCCGAAGGATTTGCACGAAACTATCCATCATCTCGTTCCTCTGTTGCATGAGGGCTTCCTCAATCAACAATTTGAAAGGATCTCCTATCCCTTCATATTTATTTTCTCCTGCCATGGGATGTTTCTTGGGTGTGCGAGAGTTTCTGTCATCAAGAGAAACAAGTTCGAGACCCAACTCTTTGTACTCCGACCTCGTTGGGGACATGCATTAAGACTACAAGGAGCAAACTGCTCTGATACCACTGATCCATATTTTATGAGCAGAAGGAAATGAATACATATTATCAATAGGTGCTTAACACAAAATAACAAAGATACAACAAAATTGGTTTTCTATTCAATAACAAAATACGCTGAAACTGTAAAATGCAACGGAAACAAGCTTGCTGGAATGGCGGCGGCTTATCTCTGAGAAGAGATGTGATGACCACGCGCATTCACAAGAAGAAGGTTACAATGATGCTCTGAAGTCCATTTTACAATAATAAAGAATTCCCCAAACCCTAGACATCCAAAAACCTAACCCTAGGAGATGAAGCGCCAAAAGTCATGTGGGCCTCGTTTGGGTAAGTTAATACATCAACTTCCCAGAGTCACAACTTTTGCATACGATCTCCATTCTAGGCGTGTGATAGTCCATTGGAAAGGTATTGTCGAGGAGATTCATTTTTGGGGCTCAAGTATTCCTTCATCTATCATTGAGGAGATCAATCCAGAAAAACCTTCATTTAGGCCCTCAAAATGGCCCCGAAAGATAAAACTGCTAAAAATAGTAAATTGCCAAAATTGTCAGAAAACTGTTTTGAGCTAGTTGGAAAAGGTGGGTGGCCACCAATATCCATATGGATCATCTAAGGTATCATTAGGGGTTTTTTTGAGAATTTATAGGATCTGAACTAAATTAGTTTCAAAACCCATTTTGTACAAAATATTGTAAGCCTTTCGGCATTAGTTGTGGCCAATTGAACATAAATCTGGCCAAAGAGAAGAACGAGAGTTTTTGAGTAAAAATATATACAGATTGGTTAATGAAATAAATTTTTCCATGAAGTAATCGTCTCTATTCGTATATAGAACAATTTTAGTCTCTGTGTGAAACATAAAATTAACATAGATTGAGAACCTTTGTGCAATTTGAGCCTAAACTAGGAGAGTTTCAATACCTATGGAAAGATCTATACATGGTATTTTTCTGTTGACGAATCTATGTATGTTAATTTGCATGTAATTGCAGGATCAGGAGTTGATTGCAAGTTTGAGAAGAGGAGTTGTCAAGAAAAGATCTCGATATAACCCTGTAACCTAACTAGATCGAGGAAGTGTTCCCAGGAATCATCGATCGCTGTAATGGATCGATGATCCTAGCATATTGGCAAGTGGACAATCGATTGGGGTTAATATGGCTACCTGCATCCATGGTGGAAGAAGCTACATGAGCGGATGATTTGCAGAAAGAATAGACCACAATTGTCAAAGGACGAATCTAGCTAAAAGATGTAGCAGTCGTCTGATCAAGAGTTATCAAGGAGGACCATCCAATCATGAGGGAAGTGATAAGTCAATAACCAAATAGTTTTGGCCATCAGATCAATGTAAGGAATATCTATGGCAGGGGATCATTGCAGAAATCGAAGGCGGAGTTAAAGAATGTGTGGTTTGAAGTCCCGCAATCCTCCAACACCATTGATCTCATTAGGAAAGATGATGAACGACGAATATTAAATGGGATCGAGTAAGAAAATTTTAGATTCCAGAGACCAGAGGATAGGTTAAACAGTGAGCACATTGAGGTTCCATAATCCAACAGAACTTTCAATCTTGTTGACCTGTCGATTAATGGTTATCACTGATCTGAATTTTAATGACTGTTGTAGGGATCAGGCCTAGGATTAATGTGTGTGAAAGTTCAAGTTCCACAGTGAACCTGGACAATCGATATGGGGAGAGAGATAGATTCACAATCAGAGGTGATAGAAACTTACAGGGAAGGAGAACAAGTTAGAACCTAAGGTTATGGTACCAGTCACATGAGGTAAGGTGTTGAGGAACAAGGCCACACCATAAAAGGATATGACTTCGATGATACCCATCGTCATATGTGGGAGCAGTTGACGAAGGTGAGTATGAGGAGATGATAGGTGCTAGTGCTCGAGGAGTATAACAAATCCATAGATCTAGATCGTATGAGCAGAAGACAGAACCGTTGGTACAAATGAAGGAAATTGGTTTAATATCTCTATATCTAGCACTTTTTCATGAGTATTGAGACATAAGCAGGGGAAATATGATAGAAAAAGTGAAAGGATTTGATCGTGTTAGTGATCGAATCATATCAAGAATGTTGCATAGTTGAAAAAGGAAAATTGATTTGATGATAGCCCCTTTGTGGGTTTTAAGCATCCTAAGGTGAAATAGTGTTTCATAACTGGAGGTAATGCATGGGCGGTGCATCAATATATTTTTTCCTTTTATTTATGGCTTTGTAACTATTTGTCTAGTAATATTTTAAGGACTAGTTTTAAGTATCCCTAATGGACTTTCTAGATATCTTACATTGTTTATCATACTAAGGGTTGGTAGTTATATTTTCCATTTTACACAATACCTCGATAAAGAATTTGTTAATGGAAGTAGAGATTTTTTTTCATAAAATAATGATATGAGCATTCAATATTGTGCTTGTGTGATAGAAGATTTTATTCGTTGTTTAAATCCTTTAAAAACATCAATATTTATCCTTGTTGAAGATAAAGTGATTTTGGTTATCATAGTTTTCTTCAATGGGGATTTTGTGCATGAAAAAGTTTATAAATGGGATTAAATATCTATGGTCATAGTTGGG
>JZKD02S0883308.1:455956-487950 GCA_000966675.3 Picea glauca | reverse complement strand
ATTGGTTGAGAAAATGAAATAAATATATGTTGTTGAGTTAATTTATGAAAAGTGGAAAATTGTCCAAAGTTTTGTGACATTGATTCACCCCCCCTCTCAGTGTCAAGTTTCCATTGCAACATCATTGTCCCTATTTTTAAAAGTGGGGATAAAAACATTCCCTCTAATTATAAGACCATTATGGTTAGCCCCATTTTAACCAAGGTATACAAAATTATTTTGGAAAAGAAGATTAGCCTATGGCTAGAAAGCCACAAAAAAAGAGGTAAAGGCCACGACACATTTAAGAGATATCATTCAACTATGGACCACCTTGTTACAATTAGGATCATTGAAATAGTAAAAAAAATCATCTATGTTGTTTCATTGACTTTAGAAAATATTTTGACATAGTACTGAGGAAAAACCTTTGGGATAGGTTGGAAGAGATAAAAGTGTCTTTCAAGTTGAGGGATGTTGCAATAAGGGTGTATGAGAATGTTATTTCCAAGTTTCGGAACACTTTTTGCTAGTCAAAGGAAATTATATGCAATACTAGAGTCAAAAAAGGGTGTTCGTTTTCCCCTACCCTTTTTGGCATATACATTGTGTTGTAACATAAGTTAAAATTCGAAAAACAAATTCACAATTTCGTCTTTTATTTGAATACATTTTAGAAATACTTCAGTTTCAGATAGTGTTAGGATTAATTTTAATTTTTTATGCTTTGTTTGACTTTAAAGTTTCATGCATATGGATTTAAAGTTTATTCATGATCCTATAATCCAATCATCGACCTCTATCCTAGTTTCAAATGAATGGATTAATGGATTTCAGAATTCCTTGTCAGAGGAAAATTGTGCAGCTCCTCCAAAATGGAATCACCGCGGATGGTTGAGATTCATTCACAACTCTGTCGAACATGGGATGATCAATGGTTCCAATGAAATGTCAGACTCCTTTTTCGGATTGTCTTTCGCGAAGCCAAGTTTTCGTCACTCCGATGAACGTCAATTGCTCAACGATCCAAATTTGTTGATGTATCTAATGAATTGTCCAAAATAGGCCAAAACATCCAAAAGACACACAGAGAAGATGATGATAATGTGTTATCCATCAAGACAATTAACAAGCGCCATGTGTACACATGCAAAACCCCAAGTACAAAGGTCAAAAACCTTGGAGCCAAGTGACACATGTAACACCTAATTTCCACTTCATCTCTACTACGAGCATATGTCAAGCTTCCACGTGTACTAGCTAATGTTATCAATGACTGCACCTTACTATGATGGTTTCCTTATGATGATCAACTCAGATGTCATATTATTTTTGGATTTAGATCAATGAATTATATTAAATCTGAGACCTCCTTCGTTGGAGTCTTCATATTCTTTATGAATCTGAATTGACCACTATGATGAATGGTGTGGATTGTCTTCTGTTGACTCTGAATTGACCACTACGAGGAACTGTGTGGATTGAATTGACCAAAACAAATTGTCTAGTGAATGTGAGATTGATAAAACCAAGATCAATGGTTGTCATGGTATATCGATGATTATCCAACAGACACCTATTTTCACTTCTGTTACATTCTTTATTTGGGTATTCGGTCAACAAAATGAGGAAGTTTCACTTCAAGGGTTGAAAAAATACGGGAATTATTTGATTAATCCATTTTTAGAATTCGAAGGATTGAATAATATTTTTATTTTGTTATTTATTTGTATAAATATTATCCAAAAGATTGTAAAAGGGAATTTTTGTGCCCTGAGAAAATACACAGCTTCCAATAAAAACTATATCTACATAAGATAGAGAGATTATGATATTCATTTATAGGGTTTATGTTCTTCTTCTCTATGTTTCCATAAACCACTATCTTCTAATCAGTTTGTCCATGCTATAGTTTTTTCAACTTGGTACAACCTCCACCGTAGTGAATTACAAAACAATTATACAAGTACAAAATTTCCTCTACTTTGTTGAGTTATGTAAAACCTATGCTTTTATAAATTGTTTAAATTCTTCCTATTTCATGACGTAGGTAAATCCTCTGCTATTTCATCTATTGGAGATGAAGTAATATATATCAGTATTGGATACATTACTCCTTATTTCAATTATTGTTTATCTCAACTCTTCTTTCCATCTTATTAATTTTGAAAGAACTTTACGATGAGATTAGGCCTCTTTATTTTTTATTATTATTCATTGAAAGTTCACATTAAATTAAGTGTAATAAAAAATTCATTTTAATGAATTGAATTATTATTATGAGATGCATTGACATTGATCTTTGAGCCAAGAACAGTATCAAGAACAACATCTTTTTGGCATCATTTTAGGGAGTGGATTTGAAAGACTTATCTTTGTTGGGAGTACGAGATTAAAAGATATGATTTTTGATGATGAACAAAATCATACACTAGTGGGATCTTTAAAAATCCTCCACCTGATGAATCCATTGTGTTTCCAATCATGCTTTCAAGAGACCACTGGAAGTGAGCCTTATTGACAAACAAATGAAGAATTGTTTCAGAATGATCAAGTACCAAATGACAAGTTTCTTTCAAGATATTTTAGTTTTGTTGTTTGGTCTTTTGTTGTTTTTTTGGAAAAGGTATTATACTATATTGTTCATTCAAAGAATCATAAGTTCAAAACCTCATTTCATATCTCATAAAAAGAAACCATGACTTCTTCCTTTACTCAAGTAGATGAGATTTTACTATTATTGTCCTCTGAAAGTAATGATAATCCTATTGCGTTAATATCTTTTGAGATATTTCTTGATAAAAAAGTACAAGGTCCTATTATTTTAGAGCATATTCATTCTTGTAAGCCAGTTGAGGATGTGATCCAGGGGGATATCAGTGGCCACCCACCTATTCCACTAGATCAAAGACCAATTTCCATTTTGACAGTTTTTCTACGTCTTTTTCGAGCCCTAAACGTCTGGGGTCATTTTGAGGCCCTAAACAACAGTTTTTGGGCATAATAATGTCACACCGTAGGATTTAGCCATAATGTGATAGATACATGTGTATTCCTTGGATATTTATTTCCAACAACCTATTGTGTGCCTAAAATGGAGATCACATGCAAAAGTTAAGACCCTAGGAAGTTGATGTACCAACTTACCCCATCAGGGATCACATGACTTTTGGTGCTTCATCTCCTAGGGTTAGGTTTTTTTTATGTTTACGGTTTTCTCATTTATGTTTTATGTTGAAAATGCCTTTAGAGATTCATTGTAATCATCCTCTTTCAAATGAGCATAGATGACACATCTATTCTCAGAGATAAGCTACCACCATTCTAGCTAGCTTATGTACAGTTTGTTGTGAAAAGAAATACAACTCTCCATTTTACCTTCTATTTGGATACTTCCATAAAAATGGAGCCTCCTTATTTTTATGAGCTCAAGAGAAAGCATCATAAGTCCCTTCATCATTCAAAATAACCTTCTGGTAATGCATGTCTCACTTGGAAAGTGAACAAGAACTTAATATGAAATCTAAATTTGAGTCAAAAAAGTTACTTTCAACTCCTTCGAGCAATTCGAAGGAATTACTTCAAACTCCTTCGAGCAGTTCCAAGGAATTAATTCAAACTCCTTCCAACAGTTCAAAGGAGTTCCTTTTGTTCGTTCCAATGCACAATGTTATTGCAAAATATTGAGGAAAACTCCTTCGCTCATATCGAAGGAGTTAGAAGTAACTCCTCCGATATGTTCAGAGGAGTTACCTTTAACTCTTTCGAACAGTTCGACAAAATTGTTGCTAACGCTTCCGACCTAACCTACCCAACTACCACATTAAATGTTATTAATTAACTATGGGGATATATATGAAACTAGGTTGAGTTTATTATTTTTCAAACATTTTCAATTGAACAAGAAAAGCAAAGGACAAAGACACGAAGATGAATGTCATTCAGAAATCTCCCCTATCCTTTTACAACACGTGGTAACATAAGTAGGGTAAGGTTACCTCCCTCTCTCCTTTTCTTTAAGATAGGGTTAGGTTTTTTTGTTGTTGTTGTTTTGGTTTTTCTTGCCCCTTTTCCCTAGATCGTAACTCTCCCTTTCCAGCCATTCATCACTTCACCCTCACTAGGGCCTTCCCATTTTTCACAAGTCTTAGGTTGGTTCTTAATCTACCCCTGACTATGGAGTATACAACCAATCAACCTTTTCCCACATTTTTTCAAAATGATGGTGGATTTATTCCTATCCTCGTGCTTAGCCATTACCCCCCCCAAAACAAAACTCATATAAGCTACATATGTTTGACCCAAGTAAGCCCTAAAACATTCCCTCATCCTCCTCTAGGCTGGTCGTAGTGTAACCTTCCATCCTCTGTGTTCGCGGAAAATATTAAATCAAAAAAATTTAAGTAACTCTTTGAGCATATCATAGAAGGGTAAAATCATGAAGTTGGGTAACACTTTCGTGACAATCGGGTCTCCAAAATTCCTAGTAGCAATTTTTCGGCCAAAAAAATGTTGCTAGGAATTTTTTTGACCAAAACCTTTTTTCGGCCAAAAATTTTCACGTCAAATTTAACAACGTCCTCAAAATTTGTGTACAATGTTTTTCGGATGAATTATTTTCCCGTGGTAAGCATATTTTTACCAAAAGAATTTTCGGCCGAAACGTATATTTTTAATGGATTCCGTTAAAAACTAGGTTTCAGATGAAAGAATATTTCGGCCAAAAACCTAAAAATGGGACTATTTGCAGGAAACTGCAAATTCTATCCATCTTACTTCATCTTTGGAGGTAGTGTAATCCAAAAAATACTCATAATTTAGTTTCAAAATTGATACCAAGATTTTTAAAATTGAATATACTTTCATTGGGTATAATTTGTTTTCATTTTCATTGTTTTTATCCAATTTATTTAATTTTATAAAAAAATCACTGCATAATATTTTTAGGTGAGATTATGATTCAGTGAAATGAAAAATCCATATCTCTAAAAATACAAAGTGAAAAGTTATGGAAAATTTATATTCATAATCCTTAAAATGTTCTCTTCAAAAGGGTATTTTTAGATTTTACTTTTAAGTAAAAAGTATGATAGATACATGGTGGAGGAAAACCTGTGTTTAAAATCTGTAACTTTTTCAGATTGGTCAACTTAAAAAAATTCTAGAAATTATAATATTAATCTGTTAGATTCAAAACTATAGTCATCAAAATAGAGTCTATGTATATTGTTGCAGTATATCTCATTTGTCAAAAACAAAAGTTTAATAATAGATACATTGTTGTGGGGAAAAATAACTCATTATCTTTCCCTTCATTTTTAAGGAACATACTGCCAAACAATTGCCAAATTGACATATCAAATCTCAATAAAAAAAAATTGAAAAATAGTTAGTAGAAAGCTAACAAAATTATTCACAACTTTTGGTTTTACAGCAAAGTAAAATTCTAAATAAAAAAAATACTTTTGATTGCAGGAAGTTGAAGAACTTGTTAAAATTACAAAATATTTGTCATAAAACAAGAAAAAGTGTTACCCATCTTCATAATTTTACCCAGAAGTTACTACAAAATTATCTAATATGCTCGGAAGAGTTGACATAAACTCTTTCGCACATTATTTCATAATAATTGGAAACAACACTTCCGATCGTATCAGAGGAGTTAATTTTAACTCCTTCTATACGATCACAGGAGTTGCACGTAAGTACTATGAACACGTCAACACGATGACTAACCCTTCTGAATACGTGTTGGAGAAGTTACTAACAACTTATCCAATATTCTCAATGGATTTGTTACTAACTCCTCTGATATGCTTGGAAGAGTTGTTACTAACTCTTCTGATCTGCTCGAAGGAGTTTTTATGAACTCCTCTGATCTACATTAAGGAATTTTTTTTATTATGATTCGATTTTTATTTTCCAGGTTGATGCCCAATCTTTTCATCCCAAGATCTCACTGAGCATTGCCAACTATTAACTTGACATTTATGACAAGCAACTTGCCATGAATTGTTTCCATTAATTCTTATAATTGTCTGATTATTTAATTGTTTCCAAATAACATGTTCTAAATTTATCCTTTCTACGGGTTCAAGCATGTCACCACGAAAGAAGACAACGATGAAACCAACAGGAGCTAAGACATTTGGAAGCTCCTAGCAAATAGTAGAGACAAAAATTGTTGGGACAGTATATGATGATACATTGTGACTTCTAGAAAAAGATGAAGAAAATTTAAAGTGGGGAGAAGTATACTATATGTTTAATAAATCAAAATTATTGGTAGAGGCAGAGGAACCAGATGAGCTCCATGTGTTTAGGAACATCAAAAAATTGTTATTTTTCAGAGTGGTAGCACATCTAGTAGTTTTCTCTTGTGCAGATGCCATTTCTTGGATTTTTGAAAAACACAGACGTAGATAGTAGATATGTATTTAATGCAAGAAAATAACTGATAGCCTCATTCAAGCCCGATGATTTAGCTAAGTCTTACGATATTGAGGCTATATAGGATAATTTTAAGGATGAAAATTTATATTAAAATGTAGAAACTTGGGTTAATCTTATTGGTCCTTAATGTGCAAAATGAAAAATGGTTGGTGATACTTTTGTAAAAATATTCAAATTTCTAAGGATTTTATATAGTTTCTATATAATTTTGGCAATTATTGAGGTAAATTAATTGTATTCTATGGAATTTAGGCAAATCGATTTTAGAAAAAATAGAAATTGGCAAATCTTTTTTTGGGAAAACCATGGAAAATTAGCCCATTTGTGAAATTTATCCCCTAAAATCATCTATGAGGATAGAAACAAAAATATATATGGTAAAATAATCAGTGATTTTGATTTGACACCGAAGAATTTATTCCAGACATGGTATAAAGCAGACAAGAAGTTCAAATATCTACCCGAGAGTTGATACCCCACAATGAATTTAAGGAGACCCTACCAATATATGGTAGCCATGCTATGCAGGTTGTGCGAGGATCTAGATGAAACCCATTTTACCTTATCATACATTCCCCTAATTTATTTTTGTGCAGATGTAGGGGTCACATTCAACTAGGAATACATTGTCTCAGAATCTCAAAGATGTTATTTCCGTAGTTACACAAGCACAACCAGGAAGCTTACACAATTTCCATATTTCGTAATATATTCTTGATATAATGTGCATCACTCACAAGTACCCAAATAAAGGATGGATTTGGTTTCCTTCTGATCCTGCCATCCATATCTACTGCAAGGTGCTTCGGGAGCACAAATATCGAACATATTATCAGAGAATCTATGAACACTTCCTTGGTCCACTGTACTAGTATAGTTTTGGCACCTCCCCACCTTGTATGACGGACAAGGACATAGCATTTATAATAAGGATTATGGATTGGTATTTAATGGAACATGATACATATATAAGGATATTCGGTGCAACGAAACCACCCCATCTACTTCCTCGGTTCTTCCATGACAAGCTTGTGCTCCGGGAAGTAGCATATCGAACCATCATACATGGGGTTGGATGAATATTATATAGATACAATAAATCCATTTGCCTTCGACTACCTCTTTACATTGAAAATTACTTCTTTGAAAACACCAAAAAATCCTAGGAAGAAGTAGATGTCTTTCTTTCCTACCATTTTGGAGAGGAAAGATCCAGGAGACATGACCCCAAAAACATCGTCAAAGAAAAATTTGATAGCATGAGACTCCCATACGAGTACACCACTAAGTTATGGTAAGAAGAAGAAGAAGTACATCAAAAGGACATGACTTATGACGAGGTCAGTTTCAACAGGCAGGGTTAGCCAAAAGGTAGAATCGTAGACGAAGAAGCTACAAGAGAGACAACTAGAAAAGATGCAAAGAGAGATGAAGCTGAGAGATATTCCCCCATCTTTGTCTCAACTCATTTAGGTTCCTCAAAAGAGGATTGTGACATCCTCCTCGTTACGACACAACTCTTTAATAGGTGCATTTTTTTTTTTGTTTAAGGTGAATGCACGCTTGTAAAAGGAAATAGACACACTTGACTCTACGTCGCCACCCGACGAATAACAAGACACAACCACGATGATCGCAACAGGAATACATAAGGTGCACAACAAGTAACTGCAAGCATTAAACGACATATTGTGTTATGTACAGTACGAACACAGATGGAAGAATCGATAGAAGTAGATTTTACTATTTCTGCACAGGAAAGCAGGGCGTTTAATCTTAGTTCTCTACTCCGGAGAGAGAGGATGTCAGATAGGCTCCTGGCCGACTGCTTAGGTAGAAACTAGTAATCTATGTCAGGAGGTCATAGTGGTGGGAACTCTGCCTTTAAAGAGCCCAAGACTACTGATACGACCTTAGGGTTGTGTCGCAAGAGTGGAAACCCTGCCTTTAAAGGGCCCAAGACTCTTGATACGACACTGGATTCTTTACAAAGAAAATAATCACACACACAATGTTATATACTAAGGCTACATGGAGGTGTCTACATCCCGACCGGCACTAGCAGACTAAGCACACCTAAGTTTATGACCCTGTACAACATTAGTTTGAACGAGGACTACAATCTACCCTAGTCTCAAGGCCAATCCATCGTGCAACTATAGATAAAAAAATTTCATTTAGGTACCTTCTAAAATTAATCATTCCAGGACCTTATTGTGCAAGTCTGTTCTCAACTGGGATAACATTTAACCAAATAATTGATCCATATTTAATCAAGAATAATGACTAGTTAAAAATTTTCATTTACAACAACCTTAACATTTAATTTAAGGATGACGCAATAGTCTAAAATCAATTAACTCATGCATTAACTATAAATAAAATGAAGAGTTATGATTTATCATTTAAGCAACAAATGGCATTAATCTATGATTAGAATTCCATAATAACTCAACATACTAAAATCATTAACTCATTCAAGTTTTAATCAAGAATAATTAACTAATTAAGAATTACCATTTAAGCAATGTTCCACCATTTCAGTAATATTCTAAAATCATCTAAAGCCAGCATTGGAAATTGCATGGATGTTACGCCAAAATGGAGCAAGACTAAAAACCTAAAAGAAGTGAATAAATAAAAGAAGTCAGGGAAGCCTTTGATGATTTTGGGTTGTTTAGATCATTTTGACGGAGAGCCTACGGTCCTTTTTTTTTAATTTATTTGCAATTAATGCACATGGTTAATTACAGTGTAATAAGAGGAATTTCTTTACCCAACTCCACCAAACAATCTATGAATGGGCAATTTGCAAATAACTTTTCTTTCAATTATCTAGTTCACAAATGTAGTGGCAAATTAGATAGTGTGCCCTACTGATACATATTACATTCCTTGTGCCTCTAATCTCAACTTGAAGTGTGGTGGGAAACAATAGCTTATGATTTCATGCCCAAGGAATTAGAAGATTGATCAACACAGTGTAATCGGTATGGCATTAGAATCTAGTAATGAAGATTACAGTAGAAACGTTCACCCAAGCCACAGGAAATAACATTCTTGATTTCTCAATACAAGGTGTATGGTCACTCGACATACAAAAACTAAAAATGAATAACATATTTCATGATTTAAAGAAAACATTTATCCAAAAACTGCAAATAAAAAGTACAAAATTGACATGACAAGTCTCTCCAGCAGTTAGAAAAGGGGTAAGTTTGAGCAGAAGCCTGCAGTTATGGCCGAAGGTGGGTGGATGGTGAAGGGAGCATTGTACAAAGAAAGGGAGAAACCGCTATGCAGCTGGAAGGAAACATTTACTCTCTGTTCAACGAATCTTTAGACAATCATGGCCAGAGATAACAAGGGAGGCCAGTAACATTCAATACGAAAATGCCAGAATGAAATTCGTGCTACAGCAGTCGTTTACACTGACAAATGTTCATATGGGCAAATGGACCACGAAAATGCCAAATCGAATTCCAGAATGCCAAAACGAACTCAAACACCACAATCGAATTCCAAAATGTCAAAACGAATTAAACCACCACGAAAATGAATTCCAGAATGCCCAAAACAAATTCAAACACCACAAATCGAATTCCAGATTTGCCCAATCGAATTCAACACCCGAAATCAAATTCCAGAAATGCCAAATAAATTCCAGAAATGCCAAAACGTATTCAAACACCACAAAATTCAAACACCACGAAATCGAATTCCTCGATTGATCATAAGATAAAAATAAAAAATGCCAAACGCCCATACAGCATGAATCCCAAATTCAAATTTTAATTCCAAAACATAAACCACGGTAATATCTATAACTCGAGACAGAAATTTTGCCAACAGGACGAATTCGAAGTTTTAGCTAAAATTGGCAAAGGTAAAAAAAAAATTACACAACCAAACAGTCAAGGCTAAACTAGCACCAAGGAAAAATTTGTGCAACATTTACATGGTTTAATGCAGGAAGGGGGCAATAAGTCGATCTGTTTTAAAATTATTTAAAAAAAAATTCAACCGCAGGCCCAAAATAGACAACGGCTTGAGCAATACTAGGATACCACTGCACGTCGGCAAGGTCTTCCTTGAAGATCAACGAATTCTAACTTCTAAATGTTTGGAAATCAAAATGAAATTGAACGGTGCACACATAGATTTGAACACGCAGAGCCAACAACCAGCAAACCCACGGCATGCAAGAACAAAGTTGCCAGAACCAATTTCAGTAACAAATTAGCAATCCATTTTATTTTTATTTTTTTCGGAAACCGAACACTATATCCATATACAAAAATGAAATTGCCAGAAGATTTTTATCAACATGACATTGCACAGTAAAATTCGTCGTTCAGGGAATGGAGACGCAAGGCTAGAGTTTACTCAGAACTTGCACAGTAAAATTTTACAGCATTGATAATTACACAATTTTTCTTTATCTATCTAAATAATAGAGGTAAACAAATTTATTAACAGAGGTGGGTAACAACAGTAAGCCAATCAATCCATTACACTGATATACTGATCCTAGCATAAGTAGTAATGCAATCCAATCTACTAAAATACAATCATACTGTTGCCTTGCCACTTGCTCTAAGTGTCATCCGCGCGCTCCGTGCCGCTCCCACTCGTCGACCGTCGAGACCTCATCAGTACCTCCCAACCAACGCTAGGGGTACTCTGCTTCCCCCTTAGCCCCTCGAGCCGCAAAGGGGCCACACAAAATCCATATGGCAAGTCTAGCTTCCCAGCTCGCCTCACAAGGCAGAGCTACCACTCCTATTCGAGCTGGAAAATCACACCTCATAAGGAAGAGCTACCTCCTTAAAGTATCTTAATTTTATTTTATGCTCTAATTCTTTATCACACCACAATTTCTCCTTAAATTTATATGTAACAATATTTTTAATATTATCGTTATTATACATAATGACATATTCCTTTATTCCCCAATGATTTCGCCAAGACTTGACATCTTTGTGCCAACCTCACTTGAGCCACAAGTGGTTTTGACTAGAGTTTGAAAAAATCTTATGAAGTCTCTTGTCTTCCATATTGTTTATCTTGTTCTTATACACTAGTTACCTAGTCATAACCATGCTCTTAATGGGGAATATACTTACTTCTATAAGGAGGATAGGATAAGGTGTATTGCCTTTGATATTTAGATTATAAGTTATAAAACACTTTTGGATTTTGTTTATATTTCTCCATGATTATCTAGAGATGTTGAAACCCCAAACTTCACAACCGTATAAAACAATAGAAGTCACGAGAGTATCAAATAGGAGTTTCCTCTTATCCTATATCCAAAGGTCCATTGATTTACAACTATTTTCTACTCCATAATAAGATTTCCACACTCTATTTATTATTTTTCTCAATGATATAGCTCTATTTAAACTTATGATCTGAAGATCAATTATGAGATATTTGTGTCAAGTCACTTCCTCCAAGCTTTAGCTGTCATACATGAAGTTAGTGTAAGTTATATTTTTGGATTTAACTATCATAACCTTTATTTTGTCAACATTAATAGTTGTACCCATACTAGAGTAGAAATCCTTGAGAACTTTTAGTTTCTTGTCGAGATCATATGGACTCCCCACCATAAGAACAAAATCATCGGCTTAAATAATAAGGTTGATGACTATATCAACTAGAGTCGAGTCAACACAACTTGCTTCTTACAAAAAAACATATAACTCTTTAATGTATATACCAAGAAGGATAGGGGATATGGGACAACCTTTATTAACTCGTATATTACAAATGATTTCTTTTAACTATCCCTTAATTTTCCTAAAATTGCTAATAACATTCTCATATAGCCTTATCACAATATATCTTAACTTGCAAGGAAATTTTAGCTCTTTTAATCCATTCAAATGGTTATTCTTGGGAACTAGGTTGAATAATGAAACAAAAGAGGATAATGATTCTATTATTGAAACACTCCTCCAAAATGATCCTAAGAGTAACAAGGTGGTCCATAGTTGAATGGTATCTCCTAAATCTAGTTTGGTCTTTATTTATTTTTCTGTGGATTTCTAGCCATACATTGATATTATTTTCCAAAAGAATTCCATATAACTTGGATAAAAAGGGGTTGATCATAATGTTCCTATTATTAGAGGGATTCTTTTTATCCCCAGTTTTAAAAATAGGTACAATGACGCTTTGATTTCAGGGTTTAGGAACACCCTACTTAACTGGTAAATTGAAGAGATTGTGGATGTAAGGCACGAGGATATGCCCTCCAATTTTTAGATTTATGCTTGGTAGCCTTTGAGGTCCTTAGATTTATCTTTTGAAATATTTTTAATCTCAAATTAGATGTCTTCTACAAAAAAAACAATTACTCCTATGTATAAAGGGTTTGAATGTTTTCCACAACAACAAGGGATTCGTAAACAGTTTTAAGGTAGTAATTATAGTTCCTCAAGGAAATCCTACTGTTTTCTTTAGTTTCATGAGTTATAATTTTCCTCCATAATTTCTTGGGATCTATCTTAGATAGGTGCAAAAGATTATATTTCTTTCTATTTATATAATATATGATGCAAGTGCATCATGCTTCCAAATTCATTATATATTTGATTAGACCTAGGGTGTATTCATTATACTAAAGGGTTGGTTTCCTAGTGAGTGATTTGTTATATTTTCACAAGAGTTTGATTTGTATAAGTGAGGATATGCTTTTAAATTATCTCTAATGTGTGAGACCATGAGGGAATCTTGGATATTTATTTGTTGTAGAACGCTTTCTCTAATTTGGGCATCTAAGGCAGTTTGAGTCTTGTGAAGATAAGATAAATCAGATATTCTCGAGAAAGACTGATCTTAACTAGGATTGAGTGCTTATATGATATTTGGGAGTGATTCATGGATCTAAGGTATCATTAGGGGTTTGTTGAGAATTTATAGGATCTGAATTGAATTGGTTTTAGAACCCATTTTGCACAAAATATTGTAAGCCTTTAGGCATTGGGTGTGTCTAATTGAATGTAAATCTGGCCAAAGAGAAGAACAAGAGTTTATGAGTAAATATATATAAATATTGGTTAATGAAATAAATTTTTCCATGAAGTAATCGTTTTTGTTCGAATATAGAAGAATTTTAGTTTCTGTGTGAAATCTAGAATTAATAGAGCTTCATAACCTTTGTGAAATTTGAGCCTAATCTAGGCGAGTTTCACTACATGTGGGAAGATCTATACATGGTATGTTTCTTTTGACAAACCTGTGTATGTTAGTTTTCATTTAGTTGTGGGATTAGGAGTTGATTATAGGTTTGAGAAGAGAAGTTCTCAGGACAAGGTCTCGATATAACCCCGTAACCTGACTAGATCGAGGAAGTGTTCCCAAGAATCATCGATCACCATAATGGATCGATGATCCTAGTCTATTGGTAAGTGGAGAATCGATTGGGGTTAAGGAGGCTACCTGCAACCATGGTGGAAGAAGCTACATGATCCGACGATTTGCATAAAGAACAGATCACGATCGTTGAAGGATGAATCCAGGTGAAAGCTACAACAGTCGTTTGATAAAGAGTTTTTGAGGAGGATCGTCTGATCGTGAGGGAAGTGATCAGTCAATAAAAAAATATTATTGGCCATCAGATCAACATAAGGCATATCTACGAGATGGGATCATTGCAGAAATCAAAGGTGGATTTAAAGAACGTGTGGTTTGAGGTCTCGCAATCCTCCAGCATCGTTGATCTCATCGGGATAGATGATAAACAATGAAGATTAAATGAGATCGGGCGAGAACCTTGTAGATTGCAGAGACCAGAGGAGAGGTAAAAGAGTGAGCATGTTGAGGTTCCACAATCAAGCAGAACTATCAATCTCGTCGACCTGTCAATTGATGGTTGTCACTGGTCCGAAGTTTAACGATCATTGTGGGGATCGTGCCCATGATTAATGTGTGTGCAAGTTCAAGTTCCACTATGAACCTAAACCATCGATCTGGGGAGAGAGATAGATCCACAATCAGAGGTTATAGAAGTTTACATGGAAGGAGCACAAGAAGGAACCTAAGGTTATGGTACTAGTCACATGAGGTAAGGTGTTGAGGAACAAGGACATGCCATAAACGGATATGACTTCGATCATACCCATGGTAATATGTGGGAGAAGTTGGCGAAGGAGAGTGCGAGGAGATGATAGGTGTTAATTCCTAAGGAGAAGAGCAAATCCATAGCTTTGGGTCATATAAGAAGAAGAAAAGACCTTCGATATAGATGAAGGAAACTGGTTTAGTATATCTGTATTCAGACCTTGTTCATGAGGATCGAGACAAAAGCCGGTGAAATCTAACAGACAGAATGAAAAGATTCGATCCTATGAGTGATTGAATCAGATCAAGAATGTTGCAGAGTTGAAAAAGGAAAATCAATCTGAGTACAACCTCTTTGTGGGTTTTAAGCAAGCTAAGGTGAAATAATGTTGGACAATTGTGGGTAACACATGGGAGGTGCATCATTTTTTGTATCAAATCAAAAACATTTTTAGTATTAGAAAAGATGGAAATTATTTGCTCAAATAATTATTGAAGGGATATTGTACAAGAATTTAAATAATATTGATTTGTTTAAGGAACATAGATGATTGTGATAGTGGTACAGAGAAATAATATACACTAGAGGAAGAATACTATAGGTGGAGAGTTCAGGAAGAGGTGCTTATGGAGAAGTATTGATCCAAGATGAATGGATCAACAAGGGAATGTTTAAGGGGAGATCTTCAACAACATATTACAAAGAAAAAATGAATAAAATGATTTTTATTGCTAACTCTAGTTAAAAGATAATTTGTGTTGCAGGTTGAAATTGTAGCAGAAATTCATGACAACAATAAAGTTGAGACAGAGGAAAGAGGGACTAGGTAGAGATCTAAGAAGGTGAAGATTGTGATAGAATCCAGACAACAATTGGAATTTCTAAAGAAGAAAAGGATAGTAAAGTTCTCAAAGAAAGAGGTGAGCAATTAGAGAAGCAACAACCTGACAACTTTGGAAGCTGAGGAGAAGACATGCTCAAGAAAAGGTTCTAGGTGGTGGAATCAAGAGGAGATGTTCCAAGAAGATGATTGGTGCTAGTGACAAGTTGAAGAATTGTTACAGAAATGGGAAGGACCTATTGCATCTCACAAGTAGACAAGGAGAGTCTACAAAAGGAAGAGGAGAAGGTGAATACTGAGGGTCATCTTAAGGGTTCAGAATGGATTCACAACCAGAATAAGGAAAATGCCAAAGAGGTTGGCATAAGGAATATGAGTAATGAGGAATTAGAAATATAAATGGTTGAGATAAAGGTACATCTTAGTGTACTAGAGTAATGGTTACAAGAGTATGAGGAGGACCAGAGATATGGTTAGAAGATAGAGAGGAAGAAGGTGACTTGGAATTCAATGTAGGTGAAGCTAAGGCAAAGGATGTTTACCAGGTTAAAGGAAGAACTCAGGGAAGCTGAGTATGAAATGGAAGTTTGGTTATGTGGACCTAAACAAAGATTGTTCCTGGATGAATATGAAGCCAGAAACATTGAGGATAAGTTTCTTGATAGTCTGGTGAATTGTTCATAACAACATCGAGATGTGGAGATTAAAGCATTAGATGAGGAGCCTTATTACTTTAATTCTCAATGTTTGTGTATGTTTGCATATTTTCTAGGTAATGAACATCAAATTACTGATATGTTTGTGCATTCCAATGAAGGAATGAGGCATATAGAAGAGATGGTTGAATAGGAGGAAATTTTAATAGAGAATATGTTTGAAGACCTTGAAGACAATAAGGAAGTTGTCATAACCAGAGAAGATGAAGAAAATGAATTGAAGATTTGTGTCATTAATCTGAATGATGGGAAACCTTCATTTGGAAGAAATTCCTCAACAATAGAACAATATGAAGGCATTACTCAAGGCATAGAGGAATGCATGAAAATGATGACATAAACATAAGTTCAAGAATATTGTAAACTTGAACCTCACAATTGGGACATATGTGCAGATGGATCAACATTATTTTGTAGATTTTATGGAGGTATAGAGGACATAAATTCACCTCATTAAGATAGGCTCACATAAAATTTAGTCATGGAAATAATAGAAGACCATATTTTTCCAGAAGAAGAATGTATAGCAGAAGAGGTAGAACCTTTGGAAGGATGGATGACAAAAGATCGAAGAGGAGGATATTACCTGGAAGATACAATTCAAGATAATTTTGATGAATTGTATAAGGATTTGAAATCCTTGGAAAAGAGGATAATAGGTCAAAGACTACACATCCAGAATGAAAAATATGAATTGGTAAGGGAAGAGATTGTATTGAAAAGTAATAAGATAGAAACTGCAAAGTATGCACAAAAACCAGGGAGAGATTATACCAGAGGTATTCATCCAGAGACTGAGTTAGATAACGAGATAGAAATATTGTGGATGATGATTAGGAAGAAATACAAGAGAAGGTATTGCAGAAGGAGGAGGACAACTAACAATGAGGACAAGTTGACTGAAATACTTTGCATCAACAAAGCAATTGGACAATTGCAAACTAAAGTTTGGGACCCTCAAGGGTTTCATCAACATATGAAATCACATGACCAAGAGATAATGAATGTTTTAAACCTTGGGAGTCTGATGAAGGTGCATCCTTCTTCCAAATTCATTGTATATTTGATTAGACCTAGGGCGTATTCATTCTACTAAACAGTTGGTTTCCTAGTGAGTGATTTGTTATATTTTCAAAAGAGTTTGATTTGTTTAAGTGAGGATATGCTTGTAAATCTTCTTGAATGTGTGAGAACATGAGGGAATATTGGATATTTGTTTGTTGTATAATAGTTTCTCTAAATTGGGAATCTAAGGCAATTTGAGTCTTGTGAAGATAAGAGAAACTGTATCTTCTCAATAAAGTCCGTCTTAACTAGGATTGAGTGGTTAGAGGATCTTTGGGAGTGATTCATGGATCTAATGATCTAGATTTTATATGCAGAATGAAATGAATACAGACAATTAACAGGTTCTTAACACAAAATAATAGAGATACAGTAAAACTGGTTTTCTATTTAATAATGAAATAAGTTGAAACTGTAAAATGCAGCGAAAACAAGCTTGCTGGAGTGGTAGCGGCTTATCTATGAGAAGAGATGTGACGGTCGCACACATTCACAAGAAGAAGGTTACAATGAGTCTCTGAAGGCCATTTTAAAATAATAAATAATGCCCAAAACCCTATACATCCAAAAACCTAAACCTAGGAGATGAAGCACCAAAAGTCATGTGGGCCCCGTTTGGGTAAGTTAGTACATCAACTTCCCGAGCTCGTAACTTTTGCATACGATCTCCATTTTAGGCTTGTGATAGCCTGTTGGAAAGGTATTGTCGAGCAGATTCATTTTGAGTGATCAATCATTCCTTTAGCTATCATTGAGGATATTTTTCCTGAAAAACCTTCATTTAGGCCCTCAAAATGGCCCTGAAAGTAAAAACTGCTAAAAATAGTAAATTGCCAAAATTGTCATAAAACTGTTTTGAGCTAGCTGGAAAAGGTGGGTGGACACTGATATCCATATGGATCAATCCTCCCTCTTTAGGAAGAAATGGTCTCCATTCTGTTGAGGTCCCCCATCAGATGAGGAAATTTCTACTGAATTTGGACCTGGGTGAGCCACTTGCCTTGGTGCAGGAGCTGCCCTGCTTTGATGACTCGATAAATATGGATCCTTTGTTGTTGACTACCCTTGATCTATCTGTCCACAATATGATCATTGGATGCATTTTGTATGCATTCGGGGTTGAGATCTATTGATGTCAATTGTTCTGCTACTTCTAAGGTGTCCAATAATGGTGGGAAATAAGGGCGAAGGAGATCCACGTTGAACACTGGGTGCAGGCCAAGGAGGCCAAGGAAAGGAGGAATGTTGAGCTCAAAAGCATTATCCCCCATAGCCTTGGTGATAGTGTAAAACCCATAGTAGAGTGGGTGAATCCTCCTATGGGGTCCTATAAGGTGTTCTTTCTGCAAGTGCAACCAAAATTTTTCACCCACCTGAAACTTATGGGGCACCTGATGTTGATCATGGTGTTATTTGTACTTGTCATTGGACTATTGTAGGATATCCTGAAGCTGTTAGCAGATGTGATCGATCCGCTCAATTATCCGAGTGGATTTGTTAGCTTCATTTGTGATGTAGTAGCATTGCTCCATGTCAGCAGCGTGGCAGCCAGCCAACACATCCAACATGCATTTAATGGAGAAACGGAGAGGCGCAACCCTCTCAATTTTGAAATTTGAAATTTCAATAAATGTTGTAAGGCTTATAATGCCAGACCATGCCTTTGTACAGGTAGTGGTTGAGGTTTCCTTTAATGGTTTCTTGCAACAATCCCAGGACGTAGTCAGGATTGGGCATCCATTTATGTAATGTAGCCATAGGAGTCGCTCTGCGATAACGATAACTCAGAGACGGTGGTTGAGGATAAGCTCATGGGAGCCGTCATTTTGTAAGGAAGAATTTAGAGTAGAGAGATAGGAGGAGATACTAGAGTAGAGAGGTATCGAGAGATAGAGTTGAGACTTGTTATAGTCCAACCTTTGTAAACAATTGTATAGACATATAGATTAATAGAAAAGCATTTTTTCTTTCATATTGTTGTTCATGTGTTTATGTTTCAGGAATGAATGTTGTAGACACAGGTGATAGATAGATTTTACTATCTATTTGTGAGTTTGTTGATTTCTATCTGGGTTCTTTAGGCTGTGCAAGGGGTGCACAACAAAAAATAGGAGGTTATGTAGCCAGTGCAAGCAGTGCATGTCTGAATCTCTCATTTGATATCAGAGGAGAATGTGCTAGGCAGGCACACTAGGAGAATTCACAACTCAGGAGAAGCCTCGGAGTTACTAAACACGCTGGAGATGAAGACTGTGTAGCGAAAGCACGGGGAGGAGACAAAACTACTGAAGGTTCTGTAAAACTCTACCAGGAGGGCATTGAGCGCGTGCAAGTGTGCACAGAAGGAACTCTTATTTTGAGTTCAGAGAGAAGAGAAGGGTCGTAGGAGAAGACACTCACAGGGTTGTTGAATACTCTGTAGGCTCTGCAAGGTGTGCATCGAGCAAAATAATGACAGGTGAGCGTAAGGAGTTTTCTTTTCCAGAAAACTTCTCGAATCTGAGTTATTCGAGATCCTAGAACAAAAAGTCTGCGGAGGAGTAAATCTCCAAGAGGACGAAGCTCAGAAGGGAAAAATTTTCTATAATGAAAACGAGACCCAAAGGAACCGGGCTCGTAAGAGGAAGAGACGAAGATTGAGAGCTTCAAGACTTAGAAAATCTTCTAAGTCAAAAAATCTAAGAAAGCTCAGGATGAAGAGCACAACTGTCATTGGATCAGCATTAGGAAGAAAGATTCGGACTGTTAAATATACGTCCAGGCAGCAGGAGGAGAGCGCGTAAGGAGGTCATATCTGGACTGTCAAATCTAGCACCAAGGACCGATAGTCATCGAATCTGGGAGAAGGTGCGAGGGGTTTAATCCCTGGGAATTCGCACAGAAGGGTAGAACAGACAGCATAAACTTCGAGGGGGAAGTGACAAGTTGCCGTGAGCTCTCAGATCTAGAAAAGGTGCGCGAGGTTTAAACCTTGTAACAACATAAGGAAGAGGACTCGTCAAGTCCTGAAAGCATCAAGACCATCCATTTTGGAGGACAGGTGGAAGAGATCTAGAACATTTTGCGAATTTGGGGTTTGTGAGTTTCGAGGGAAGACCAAATTCTTGGTTTCATGAATTCCCGAGTTGTGAGGAGCAGGGAAGGAGATCCAGAGCCTTGGATCCAAGCCATAGGAGAACCATTGGATCAGAACCTCCACGTTGTATCATGTATTGGGGGTTCGGGGGTTGAAAGAATTTATTTTCAACTATGAAGTCGCGAAGTGCCCAACGCCGAGAGCTCATGCGAACATGTGGCACATCCGTTAGGTGGGGACCACGTGGTTGATAGGTGGCATAACAAAAAATTCCCAGAGAAAGGTGGAAGCGGGTGACAGGTGGTGGACACACGTCACCTTGGAAGGAGCCAACCCATCGCTGACCTTTCATGTCTCAGGGTTTTACAAAGGAGGAGTAGGAGGGTTCAACCCTCCAAATCACGAAGTCATCAGTTGTGAGTAGAGCTAAAGGAGTCAACCCATCGCTGACTTATCGTGCTTTCATGAAGGACCTATGGATTCATTCAAAGGGTTCAAACAAGATCCCAAAGAGCCATTTCGTCTCAGACGAAGATTGATCCAGAGACTGGGAGGTCGCAGAACCCTACTAAGGTAGGGGGTCTACATCAAGTGGTACTAGAGCAGATTTTTGTCTCTAGATTTTAGACAAAACAGAAAGAGGAGACCATTACTTTGTTCACAGACAAATGAGAGATGGTGGGAGAAATTCTAGTAACATCAAGTGGAATCAGAAGAAGAGATTCTATATACAGCAAGTGAAAGAAGAAGGGTGTTAAATCTCTATGGTGATTGTTGCAAGGTGTGCAACAAATGATAGACAGTCAGGTGAGTTGTAGGAGGACATGGAGATGCTCTCAAATGTAGAGTGATCCATACACTTTATAGGAGGGTAGGTGAAAGATGGAAATGGCTACTGAAGGCCAGATCATGGTGCAAGAGGAGACCACCAGTAGATGAGTAAAGTAGAGATTGACAAAGAACTCACTGAGATAAGGGCGAGGATGAAACAACCAACATTGAAGATGCAGCAGGAGGCAAGAGTAAACTGGAGGTACGAATGGCCTCTGAAAAAGAAATCCAAATGGCCTGTTCAAAAGTTGTTGGCCAGGAAACAACAACAAGAGTTGAAGAAGTGGCTAATGTATGCTGAAATCCTCAGTGACACAGAGCTAGTTTTAATCTGTGAGCTAGAAGTTGGAGAAACCCTCAGTGACGAGGAAGAGGGATTAGTTTCAGATCTCATAAATTTCCAGGAGGGCAGGGATGAATTTTCGAATTTCTAGGTGGGCAATGAAATGATATCATTCGAGGATCTCATAGACTGTCAGGAGGACAACAATGAAAATTCATATTGCCAGGTGGGAAATGGTTTGATATTAGCAGAGGATCTCATAAATTGCCAGGTGGGAAGAAGTCGACTTTCGAGTTGCCAGGTGGGCAATGAAAAGAGATCAGCAAAAGGTCTTGCATACTTCCAAGGGGGCAGTGGTGAAAGTTCAGATTGCCAAGTGGGGAATGACATGGGATCAAAATATCTCATAGACTGCCAGGTGGGCAACAGAAAATTCCCAAATTGCTAGGTGGGCAAGGGGAAAGAGGTGAGACTATCTGAAAGTATCATGAACTTAGAGGAGAGTTCAGATCAGCAAGGAGTGCCGATAGGAGAGAATCAGAAGAGAATTTTGATCATTGGAGGAATAGAGGTGTTCCTACTAAGCAACCTAGTTGAGGCGAGAGCATGTGTTGCAGATGCAGCAACAACAGGAGGACAACCAGTAGGAACTGTCATGGAGGAACAAAGGGAGCAAACATTGACATTTTCCCAAGAAGCAGAAGATGAGCATTCAACAGAATGGCTCAAAATTTTCATCCAGAAAGATGGATAGGAAATCACTACAGTACTGGAAGCTGAAGAAGAAGAAGAAGAAGAAGAATAGGAAGCAGACAACATAAATTTTGCTAACCTGTGTAAAGAATTGGAAGCCTTGGAAAGGAGGGTGATGGTGCAAAGTTTTCACATCCAACATGCTAAGTTGGAAGCAGGAAGTGGAACATACCAGCCTGGGGAGAAGCTGGAAGAAGCTAGAAGTATGCCAGGAGGAGAAATGGCAGCAACAAAACTGCCATAGGAAGAAGATGAGTAGCAGTTCAGTGAGGAGACTGCAGAGCTGGAGTCTGCAACAGAGTGGCCACGTAGTGCCACAAAGAGAGATAAAAATAGTAGGGGAGATCGAGTAGATCTTCCCATTGAGAAGACAGTAGTGCGACAGAGAAGACTACATACAAAGAGCTAGCCACTGGAGCAGCTGGACGAGGTAATTGAAGAAATTAGAAGGCTGATGTTGAGTTCAGCAGCAAAGACTGCCAGCAATGAGAAGCTAAGCAGAAGGGAGCCTGCAAGAGCAGCAGGGCAGTAGAAATAGCAACAACAAAGCAGAGGAGCAGGTGGACAGTTCCAAGGTAAAGTTTGGGATCCAGGTGGATTTCAACACAAGAGAAGAGGATATTATGATCAGGAGATCATGATTTTTCCAGTTGAGGAGTATGATGCAGGAGCATCACTCCATATCAGCAGTGTGTCAGCCAACCAACACATCCAACACGCATTTAGTGGAGAAAGGGAGAGGTGCAACCCTCTCAATTTTGAAATTTGAAATTTCAATAAATGTTGTAAGGCTTTTAATGCTAGACCACGCCTTTGTACAGGTAGTGGTTGAGGTTTCCTTTAATGGTTTCCTACAACAAACCTAGGATGTAGTCAAGATTTGGCATCCATTTATGTAATGTAGTCGTAGGAGCTGCTCTGTGATAGCGATAGCTCAGAGACGGTGATTAAGGATAAGCTCATGCGATCCTTCATTTTGTAAGGAAGAAATTAGAGTAGAGAGATAGGAGGAGAGACCATAGTAGAGAGGTCTCAAGAGATAGAGTTGAGACTTGTTATAGTCCAGCCTTTGTAGACAATTGTATAGACATACAGATTAATAGAAAATAATTTTTTCCTGCATATTGTTGTTCATGTGTTTATGTTTCAGGAATGAATGTTGTAGACACAGGTGATAGATAGATTTTACTATCTGTTTGTGAGTTTGTTGATTTCTATATGGGTTCTTTAGTCTATGCAAGGTGTGCACAATAGAATAGAGGAGGTTTTGTAGCCAGCGCAAGGATTGTGTATCTGAATCTCTCATTTGAGATCAGAGGAGAACGTGCCAGGCAGGCACACCAGGAGAATTCACAACTCAGGAGAAGCCTCAGAGTTACTGAACACTCTGGAGGTGAAGACTGTGCAGTGAAATCACGGGGAGGAGACATAACTACTGAAGGTTCTGTAAAACTTTGCCAGGAGGGCATTGAGCGCGTGCAAGTGTGCATAAAAGGAACTCTTGTTTTGAGTTCAGAGAGAATAGAAGGGTCGCAGGAGAAGATACTCACAGGGTTGTTGAATACTATGTAGGCTATGGAAGGTGTGCATCTAGCAGAAGAACGCCAAGTGGATGTAAGGAGTTTTCTTTTCTAGAAAACTTCTCGAATATGAGTTATTCGAGATCCTAGAACACAAAGTGTGCATAGGAGTAAATCTCCGATAGGACGAAGCTCAGAAGGGACATTGTTTCTATAATGAAAATGAGACCCAAAGGAACTAGGCTTGCAAGAGGAAGAGTCGAAGGTCGAGACCTTCGAGACATAGAAAATCTTCTAAGTTAAAAAATCCAAGAAAGCTAAGGAGGAAGAGCACATCTGTCGCTGGATCAACACTGGGAGCAAAGATCTGGACCATTCAATCTGCGTCCAGGCAGTAGGAGGAGAGCGTGTAAGGAGGTCATATCTGGACCGTCAGATCTAGCACCAAGGATCGATAGCCATCGGATCTGAGAGAAGGTACGAGGGGTTTATTCCCTAGGAAGCCACACAGAAGGGTAGAATGGATGGCATAAACTTTGAGGGCGAAGTGCCCAGTTGCCGTGAGTCGTCCGATCCCGAAAAGGTGCACAAATTTTAAACCTCGTAATGGCAGAAGGAAGAGGACTCATCAAGTCCCAAAAGCACCAGGATCGTCCATTTTGGAGGACAGGTGGCAGAGATCTAGATCATTTCACGAATTCAAGGTTCATGAGTTTTGAGGGCAGATAAAATTCTTGGTTTTGTGAAGTCCCGAGTTGCAAGAAGTAGGGAAGGAGATCCAGACCATTGGATCCAAGCCATGGTAGAACCGTTGGATCAGAACCTCCACATGGTATCGCGTATCGGGGGTTTGGGGGTTGAAAGAATTTATTTTCGACTGTGAATTCACGAAGTGTCGAGCGCCGAGGGCTCATGCGAACACGTGGCACATCCGATTGGTGGGGACTGCATGGTTGACAGGTGGCATAACAAAAAATTCCCAGAGAAAGGTGGAAGCAGGTGACAGGTGGTGGACACACGTCACCTTGGAAGGAGCCAACCCATCGCCGACCCTTCGTGTCTCGGGGTTTCACAAAGGAGGAGCACGAGGGTTCAACCCTCCAACTCACGAAGTCACAAGTTGCGAGTAGTGATAAATGAGTCAACCCATCGATGAATTATTGTGATTTAGGATTTTGGAAAGGAGGAGCACGAGGGTTCAACACTCCAACTTGTGAAGTCGCGAGTTGCAAGTAGTGCTAGCACTTAGCCCTAGATAGTGGCTATGTGTGGAAGGTGCTAACAAGGAGGAGCCATGCCCATACTACATATCAGGTATCGACGTTTGGAGAAAGAGGAGTCGAGGGTCTTTAACTCACGAACTCGCGAGATCACGAGTCATGAAGGGTGCTTGCGCTAAGGCAAGGTTGTAGTCACATGGAGATGTAAGGCTCATGCTCGGTTTTAAGTTGTGTAGGGAGGGTTTTCATGAAGGAATTGTGGATTCATTCAAAGGGTTCCAGCAGGAGCTCGAAGAGCCATTTCAGCTTAGAAGAAGATCAATCTAGAGACCCGGAGGTCACAGAACCCTGCTGAGGTATGGGGTCTACATCAAGTTGGAGCAGGAGATGAGTTGGTCGAGGTGACCGCAAGGGGAAGTGCAACATCTATGGGACCCAATGGTTAGAATCCCAACCCCACTTGAAAGGGGTTGTGGCCAGTTGAGCTACGCAAGGCTCGGTTGTAGCTATGTTATACATAGGGAAGGCTCCCATCCCATGTTTGAGGGTGATTTGAATTATACATGTGAAGGATATGCACAATCATTGGATTTACAACCTTGGTTTGGCCATCTGTCTGGGGGTGGAAGGTTGTGGATTTGGTGAGCTTGGTGTCTAGCAGTGACCAGAGGCTCGACCAGAATGTGCTGAGAAATTGACTATCCCGATCTGAGATAATGGTTTGTGGGATTCCAAAATGTACCCAGACTCATTCAAAGAAGAGCTTGGAAGTGACCTCTGCTGTGATGCTCTTCTTGCAGGCAACCAGAATCACCATCTTAGAAAAGTGATCAACAACCACAAAAACACAGTCATTTCCCCGCTTGGTGGATGGGAGGCCCAACATGTAGTCCATTGACATGGATTCCCATGGCCTTTTAGGAGTAGGAAGAGAGGTGTACAGGCATTGTTTCTTAGTGGTCAGTTTGGCAATAGTGCAGGCAATGCAAGACCTGATATACTTGATGAAATCCTATCGAAGTTTCGGCCAGTAGAAATGTTTCTGTAGCATTGCCACTGTCTTTTCAACGCCGAAGTGTCCTGCCACCTGAATATAGTGGTCTTCCCAGATCAGCTTCACTTGCTCACTTGATGGAACACAAAGATGGCCTAGATGACACAACAACCCATCCTGAAGATGTAAATTATCGACCACTGTGTTTGCACCCAACATTTGTTAGGTGGTGGCGAAGTCAGGTTTTGTCTCATAGAGTTGGGGCCATCCAAATGTCTGATGGCTGCAAGAGTCTAGCATCGAGGTGAGTGTCATGACTGGTGATCCGCTGAGGCAATCAGTGATGCTATTTGTGCTTCTTGTTTTATCCTTGATGTTGAGGTGGAATTGCTGCAAGTATGTGGAGCGCTTTTGATGGCAGTCATTTTGCAATTTTCCCTATGTCTGCATGAACTGTAGTGGCTTATGATCAGCGTGGATGATTGTCTCCCTTCCAAGAATGTAATGTATCCATTGGTGGCATGCTTGAAAAATGGAGTACATTTCTTTGTCATAAGTAGGGTACTTACGAACAGTATATGACAGTGTCTCACTATTATAGGCCACGGGGTGGTCGTGATGAGTGAGAACGATGCCCACATCATAGTCTGAAGCATCTGTATCGATCTGAAAGGGATGTTGAAGGTCTGGTAGCGAAATTTCTAGGGCTGATCACAAGCGTTGCTTCAAATCATTGAACGCTTGTTGTTGGTACCGACCCCACACAATTTTTTCCTTACAACCACCCATGTTTATTTGGCTGAGGGCCCATGCAATATGGGAGAATTCTAACACGAACCTCTAGTAGAATTAGAAAGGCCTAGGAAGCTCCAAAGTTCAATGAGTGTTGTTGGGGCTATACAGTCACGAATGACTTGGATCTTGGCTGGATCCACATGTACAACATGTTGATCAATGATGTAGCCCAGGTTATGGACCTTGTCCATGCCAAAGGATAATTTTTCCAAGTTGGCATATAGCTTGTGCTATCATAGGGTGTGCATAACTTGATGAATATGCTGCAAGTGTTCGGCCCAAGTCTTGATGTAAATTAGAATGTCATCCATATAAACCACCACAAACGTATTGGTGAATGGTTGCAGAATATCATCCATCATCCTCATGAAAGTGGTTGGAGAATTTCTCAAACTAAAGGGCATGACCAACCATTCAAAAGGGACTTCCTTTGACTTGAAAGTGGTCTTCCATACATCTGTCTGTTCTATAGAGATCTGGTGGTAGCCAGACTTCAGATCAATCCTACTAAAGTATTTCTCCCTCGTGAGTTGATCAAGGAGGTCATCGATTCGGGGAATCAGGTATCGATTTCTGACTGTGATTTTATTCAGAGCCCATTAATCAATACAGAGTCCCCAAGTTCCATCTTTCTTCTGTACCAACATGATTGGGCTCCCGCAAGGTGATGAGATGGGGAAGATGTTCCCCTTGTGGAGCAGTTCTTGGATCTATCGCTTGATCTCCTCATTCTCTAACAAAGAGTGATGATAGACTGGCCCATTGGGCAGCGGTGCACCAGGGGTCAGATCAATGGGGTGCTTGACTTGGTAGTGCAGAGGTACCCCTATAGATGAGGAGAAGATATCCAAGTATTCTTCCATGACCTTATCTACTTGCTTCTTATGTGTGGAGAGGTCGATCGCAGAGAACCTAGCTGTGGTTGTGATATTTCGCTTATTCTGAGAGAGAGTCATGAAGAAGACAAACTTCCCCGTCTAAGAGATGACCTTCCTGCATTTCTTAGCAGAGACCAAGGAAATAACACTAGGTGGGACTGCCTCGGGTATCCTGTGCAATTTCCTGTTCAAAGTAATAATAACACTACGAGGTATAGACTCATATACAACATGACATTTCCATAAATAAGGTTGGTCCAAAAGAACATCACAAACTTTGAGAGGAGAAACATTACACAATACCTCATCTTTGAAGGTCTTGATGCCATACGACAGTTGGCACTATTAGCTGACGTGGAGATCGCTTCCTTGGTGGAGACATCCAATGGTGTAGGGTTGTGGGTGCATCGTTGTTGGCAGGGTCAGCCTCTTGACGACCTCTACTGAGATGAGGTTCTTATGGCTACCACTATCAATGATGAAGTGTAGCGGGGTGCATTTTACCGACATCTATGGATGGAAGATGCGCTCTCCTTCTTCTAGCTCATCTGGTTCAACAAGATGGATCTTGGTGGTAGCAACAGTGGCACTAGGTTCTGCATCAATGATCCATATTCCCCTTTCTGGTTCTGGCTCAGATTTAGAATCCACATCTAATTCAGAGGCTTTCATTTCGGCCACCAGCAACTGCTTTGAGCAGCAGTCAATAGTGTTATGCCAAGTTCTCTTATGGAAGTTGCACCACTTCTCGGTATCTTTATTTGTATTTTCGGTGTCCTTCTCTTCTTGTGTCTTGGAATGGTTGTCCTGATACTATCCATATTTTCTTCGTCCTTTGTTTGGTGGGTTGGGGTCGCCCTTTTCTGGCTTTTGTTGTGAGGAGTTCCCAGGCCCAAATTGCCGCGTCTTTTGTTTGAGCTTCTACTTAATTTTGATGGCATATCGGTAGGTCGTGCCCAAGGATGATATGTCCAGAAATTCTATTTTGGTATGGATGTATCTATGCAGAGAACCACGATACTTGAGCACCATATGTCACTCTGAATCTTTGATACCTAACTAGGTGTGCAAGGTATGGAAAATATTTTTGAAATCTGTCACTACTTGGTCTCTTTCTTGATTCAATGTGGTCCATTTGGTATATAGGTCGTCATAACTTCCGACAGGGTAGTATTGTTCCTTAATAGTATTCTTGAAGGATTGCCAGGTGGCCATGAAATAAAATAATGAGGTTTCCTCTATTTCCTTTTTCTCACAGAAAGTTTCCCACCAATATTTGACATGGGGAACGACTTTAAGGAGCACACAAGTAATATTTTCTCTATTTGAAAAGTCATGGACAAAAGAATACGCTTCCAGTAGATTCAACCACTTGTCTACAGCATCTGCATCTATATGACCTTCAAATATAGTAATATCAAAGTTTATTTGTACCTTGAATGGGGCGGCACCTCCGTTCGAAGAAGATGCGTCACATGTTGGTAGTCGCCGAAGGATTTGCACAAAACTATCCATCATCTCGTTCCTCTATTGCGTGAGGGATTCCTCAATCAACAATTTGAAAGGATCTCCTATCCCTTCATATTTGTTTTCTCCTGCCATGGGATGTTGGTTGGGCATGCGAGAGCTTCTGTCATCAAGAGAAACAAGCTCGAGACCCAACTCTTTGTACTTCGACCTCGTTGGGGACATGCATTAAGATGACAAGGAACAGACCGCTCTGATACCACTGATCCGTATTTTATGAGCATAAGGAAATGAATACATATTATCAACAGGTTCTTAACACAAAATAACAAAGATACAACAAAATTGGTTTTCTATTCAATAAAAAAATAAGCTGAAACTGTAAAATGCAGCGGAAACAAGCTTGCTGGAATGGCGGCGCCTTATCTCTGAGAAGAGATGTGACGACCATGCGTATTCACAAGAAGAAGGTTACAATGACGCTTTGAAGTCCATTTTACAATAAGAAAGAATTCCCCAAGCCCTATACATCCAAAAACCTAACCCTAGGAGATGAAGCGCCAAAAGTCATGTGGGCCTCGTTTGGGTAAGTTAGTACATCAACTTCCCAAAGTCACAACTTTTGCATATGATCTCCATTTTAGGCATGTGATAGTCCGTTGGAAAGGTATTGTAGAGGAGATTCATTTTTGGGGCTCAATTATTACTTCATCTATCATTGAGGAGATAGATCGATAAAAACCTTCATTTAGGCCCTCAAAATGGCCCTGAAAGTTAAAACTGCTAAAAATAGTAAATTGCCAAAATTGTCAGAAAACTGTTTTGAGCTAGTTGGAAAAGGTGGGTGGCCACCAATATCCATATGGATCATCTAAGGTATCATTAGGGGTTTTTTTGAGAATTTATAGGATCCAAATTGAATTAGTTTCAAAACCCATTTTGTACAAAATATTGTAAGCCTTTCGGCATTAGGTGTGGCCAATTGAACATAAATATGGCCAAAGAGAAGAACGAGAGTTTTCGAGTAAACATATATACAGATTGGTTAATGAAATGAATTTTTCCATGAAGTAATCGTCTCTATTCAAATATAGAACAATTTTAGTCTCTGTGTGAAATATAGAATTAACATAGCTTCAGATCCTTTGTGCAATTTGAGCCTAAATTAGGAGAGTTTCAATACCTATGGAAAGATCTATACATGGTATTTTTCTGTTGATGAAGCTCCGTATGTTAATTTGCATGTAATTGGAGGATCAAGAGTTGATTGCAGGTTTGAAAAGAGGAGTTGTCAGGAAAAGATCTCGATATAACCCTGTAACCTAACTAGATCGAGGAAGTGTTCCCAGGAATCATCGATCACTGAAATGGATCGATGATCCTATTATATTAGCAAGAGGACAATCGATTGGGGTTAAGATGGCTACCTACATGCATTGTAGAAGAAGCTATAGGAGCGGATGATTTGCAGAAAGAATAGACCGCAATCGTCAAAGGACGAATCCAGTTAAAAGATGTAGCAGTTGTTCGATCAAGAGTTGTCAACGAGGACCGTCCAATCGTGAGGAAAGTGATAAGTCAATAACCAAATAGTGTTGACCATCAAATCAACGTAAGGAATATCTATGGCAGGGGATCATTGCAGAAATCGAAGGGGGAGTTAAAGAATGTGTGGTTTGAAGTCTCGCAATCCTCCAACACCGTTGATCTCATCAGGAAAGATGATGAACGACGAATATTAAATGGGATCAAGTAAGAAAATTTTAGATTCCAGAGACCGGAGGGTAGGTTAAAGAGTGAGAACATAGAGGTTCCACAATCTAATAGAACTTTCAATCTTGTCGACTTGTCGATTGATGGTTATCATTGATCTGAATTTTAATGACTGTTGTACGGATCAGGCCCAGGATTAATGTGTGTGCAAGTTCAAGTTCCGCAGTGAACCTAGACAATCGATATGGGGAGAGAGATAGATCCACAATCAGAGGTGATAGAAACTTAAAGGGAAGGAGAACAAGTTACAACCTAAGGTTATGGTACCAGTCACATGAGGTAAGGTGTTGAGGAACAAGGCCACACCATAAAAGGATATGACATCGATGATACCCATCGTCATATGTGGGAGCAGTTGAAGAAGGTGAGTATGAGGAGACGATAGGTGCTAGTGCCCGAGGAGTATAACGAATCCATAGATCTAGATCGTATGAGAAAAAGACAGGACCGTTGGTACAAATGAAGGAAATTGGTTTAATATATCTATATCTAGCACTTGTTCATGAGTATTGAGACATAAGCGGGGGAAATATGACAGGAAAAGTGAAAGGATTTGATCGTGTGAGTGATCGAATCATGTCAAGAATGTTGCATAGTTGAAAAAGGAAATTTGATCTGATGATAGCCCCTTTGTGGGTTTTAAGCATCCTAAGGTGAAATAGTGTTTCATAACTGTGGGTAATACATGGGCAGTGCATCAATATATTTTTTCCTTTTAATTATGGCTTTCTAACTATTTGTCTAGTAATATTTTAAGGACTAGTTTTAAGTATCCCTAATGGACTTTCTAGATATCTTACATTGTTTATCATACTAAGGGTTGGTAGTTATATTTTCCATTTTACACAATACCTCGATAAAGAATTTGTTAATGGAAGTAGAGATTTTTTTTCATAAAATAATGATATGGGCATTCAGTATTGTGCTTGTGTGATAGAAGATTTTATTCGTTGTTTAAATCCTTTAAAAACATTAATATGTATCCTTGTTAAAGATAAAGTGATTTTGGTTATCATAGTTTTCTTCAATGGGGATTTTGTGCATGAAAAAGTTTATAAATGGGATTAAATATATATGGTCATAGTTCGGGTCATGGTTGTTTAAGATGTCAAAAAATTATTATTTAGTTGTCTGCAGGGTTACATATATCACATAATCTATGGAACTTTATCCAAACCCATGAATACAAGTCATCCAGTTGGATTTCAACCATTTCAATAGACCATTGCAAATTCTTAGATCTTGAGAATTGCATAGCTTGATTATCTTAATAGAAAAA
>JZKD02S0883308.1:442016-455946 GCA_000966675.3 Picea glauca | reverse complement strand
TAAAGGATAAAAGGAAAAATGATATTATTTAAAGTTTAATATTATCATTTAAATGAAAAGATACAATGGTTCAAATATCAAAAGACACAATGATTGAAATTCACACCAGTTGGAACACTATATAAATAAGAAAGAATGGCGAGAAGAAGAGTAGTTGAATTTGTTGAAGTATATATATTTATATATAATGGATTGAATGAAGTTTCATTCTATCGGGTTGGTTCCTGTTTATAAGATGGGTCTTGTATGAGGATTGGATTCCTCACATCTCAGTTGGATATGATATCAACAAGGTAAGACTTGTTATGAGGGTTGGATTCCTCATTTCTCAGTTGGATTCGAGAACTACAAGTCGGGTCTTGTAACAAAGAGATGGGTCTCTCATAGTTGCTTGAATTTGAAGATATTCAAAGATTGATCTTATGCATTCATTCAAGTTAAATAAATAAATAAAATATTTATTCTTTTATATCTTGGTTGAGAAAATGAAATAAATATATGTTGTTCAGTTAATTTATGAAAAGTGGAAATTGTCCAAAGTTTTGTGACACTGACTCAACCCCCCCTCTCAATGTCAAGTGTCCATTTGAATAATTGGTATTAGAGCTAGTGCCTTCAGCCCAATTTAAACACTGGAAGGTAGATTTAGAAGAAATGGGTGGACAAATTGTATCTCCACAAATGAATCTCTATTATTTGATGGAACAAAGTATTCATCATGGAGGGAAAATATGAAAAGATATCTGAAGTCAAGAGGATTTGGAGTTTGGGATTCAGTAGTAAGTAATCCTTGGCACTTAACTACATCAAAGAGAAAACCAAAACTGCAAAGGAGGCAAGGAGAAACAATTTCGTAGCCTTAAAAGTATTCCAGGATGGATTGTCAAACCAAGTCAAAGAAAATATGAGGCACTAATTTTTTGTCTCTCTTACTTTGTATTATTTATAGTGGCTTTCTTCATTCTTCCATTTGTTCAAGTGATTCTTTCTTTCTGTGTCTTCTAACCCATTGTTACACTAATTTTCTTAGTTCTTTCATACACATGATTATGTTGAATTTTGATAACCTATAACATAAAATGAAGCATTTAAATTAACACATAGTAGGAAAGTATTTAAGAGATTGACGTTTAATTTAATGCATTGTAAGAAGGAGAAGATACAAAAAAATTAGTTCAAAACTAACAACTTTGCCACTTTTTTTTCCATCAACTTAGTGCAGACACCACAATCTATCAATCCAAGTCTTGAACCAAACCAAAACAAATCTATTCTTGCATTAGTATTGGTGATTAGCAGATTAACAACAAAGAAATTTTATTTAAACAATGACATAGTAGAGATAGAGACTCTCATCATTTTAATTTTATAGAGACCTCTATTGGTGAAATGGAAATGCCACAAGCCTGCCATTTATGGAACATAAATTGTGGTGCAATGAAGAAATAAAGAAAACACAAAATTAATGTCCTATAAATACATAAGTTACAATATGAAAACCATATTTATGTTATAGCTAACTTATAGAAGAAAATCAATATTACTAAAATAAGAACAAAGTCGTATAAGCTTCATAGTGAAACTCCCATTGAACAAATCCTATAAAATATTAGTGGTGTGAAAGAAAGTATAGTCCATGTGATGACTTGTTTTGACTATTTTCAACCATATTTCCAAATCAAATAAAATTTAAATTATAAGTAAGAAACTATAATTATTATTTCACATTTTCTTGAATAAATTGATATTTTGAGAAATTAAATTTGAGACAATAAATTGATATTTTGAATTATAAAAATATCAAATATATATATATATATATATAATCAAAGTTTGAATAGTTACACCACTAAATACATAAGTTCCACATCCATTTTAGGATGATAACAAAAACTAAGACATTTAACTCCAAAATTCTGGACTCTAAGCCATCTTTTTAAGATAGATCACTTCATACCTCCAATTGAAACTTGCAAAAAAACAAAATTAAAAAATTAAAAATTTACAATAAAATTTATGTACAAATTTAAAATAAAATGTACACGTGTACCATTTTAGATTTAGATAAATAAAATAAATTGTGATTAAAGAAAAATTGACATACATACCAAAAGAGTTAAGTCTCATCCTCCAACAAATATTAAATAAACAATAAGAAATAATAACATATCCAACCAGAGTTAAACAAATTTAATATTTTCCCTCACAAAGTTTCAAAACTTCCAAAATAGTTACTCTTCATATTAACCATTCATGATTTAAACAATTTGTAAAATCTTAACTAAAATCTTAAAAAAACTTAAAGAGAAAAATTGTGTTCTTGGTAAAAAAAATTGTGTTCAGAGTTATATAATAATCTGAAAATAAATATAGAATTGTGTATAAAGAAAGTTCAGAAATCTCCATATTAAGTCATTCTTCCAATCAAATACGTATCTCCTTGTGAATAAATTCTTAAATCCTTCAGACGAAATTCTCATCCCAGATGATCTTGTTTGATCTTATTTACTCAGTAGTAAAATACTAATCTCCTTAGCAATAAAATACTTCTCTCCTCTTCTGTAGTGGTAATATTATCAAATTCCATAATGCCCTTTCAAATTAAAGGACTCATAAATCTCCATATTAAGCCATTCTTCTAAGAAATTAATTATATCTATGAAAGTTCACAAATCTCCATTTCAAAAAACATTCTTCCGAAAAATTCTTATCTCCTCTCTCTGCAGTGGAATAGATGTTCTCATATAATCTTTCATGTACATGGAAAAAACACAAATTTACACATATATTAGGTCATTCTTCAAAAACCATTTAAATCTTTCATGATTGGAATGTATTCATATTACATATAATCAAATTCTCTTTGAAATTATTTGTGAGCTAGCTCACATATATAATATGTGTGAGTTAGCTCAGATATACATATGCATAGCTTATTTGTAAATCTACTTGAATGTTGGTTTTTGTGGTTAGTAACCAACTTAGTTAAGAGTTTGACAATGCCCTAGAAAGAAGGAATTCACTTTGTTGTATGTCGAAAACACAAACGTCCATACTAACCCATTCTTGGACAAGAAGGCAATGAATGCAATTAAAGAAAATTTAGAAACTTCCACTTTTCTGATGTGGGATAGAGCATGTTCTCAAATAATCAACTGTTCAAGTTCAAAATTAGGTCTTCATCATGATCTAAACTTAAATAAGTTTGAATGTACCATTTAAGACAACGATAATCTCATATAGGGGTTCTATATATTTCAAAATAATTGATCAAAGCATTGAATAAGAAAGACTATACTAAATATTTGAGAAAACAAAAATTTGATAAAAGAAAAAAATATAATCTTATTCAACATAAGATTGAACACTTTTATATAAAACCCCAACATAAAAGAAAATTAAAACTCACTAATGTGTAATTAATATACATTTATGAATCATCATGAATGGACGCATTCTTCCCAGGTATGGGTGCTTCTTTCGCTTCCTCCTCAATCCCAATCTCCCTCCCAAACACACTCTCATGTACTATCTTCTCCACATTACCCTATATAACACATTTCAAATTTGAAAATTTGAAAATTAAAATTAAATGATTTTAACACATTCAATTACACCTGTGAACTTCCATCCTCTTCAAACTTTCCCAATGAGAATTGAAATAAGCCTGCCCAAATAGTAGGAGATGGAATAGGGATCTGTGAACAACACAACTAAGAACTAAATCTAGAATTCAATGTGTTCACATTTATACAAAATTATAAATGTTATTGATCTTATTCAAAAGATTGAAGATTTGACAACTAAAGTGCTCATCTGTAGATATTAGAAAACACATTCCTGATTCAACCCATCCAAATTTAAATTTGTGGAATCAAGTCCCATATTTACTGAAGATTCTTTTAAAATATCTCCAAACTACAATTAATGAAAATAAAAACTCAATTATTTATATTGATACAATGACATGTATCTAAATATAGAATTAGAAGTAAACTATCATAAAATTCGTAAAAAAATTACTAACTAGAACACATGCCAATCTGTTGTTAGGTTCATCATTCTGAATGACCTCCTTCGAACCATCACGTGAATTTTTTTCATACTCTTTAATATATTCTAGTGACATGGTATCTAACTCCACATATGTTTTATAAAAAAATATGGCCCGAAAATTGGCTCCAGCTCGCTCACGGTTCAAACCAACATCAACACTATAAAAAACCGATTCCAATTTTTTTTTAATTGCATTCTTAGCCTCTTTTCCAACCTCTGATGAAGATTGCAACTCTGAATGTGAAACAAATGCCCCTATTGGGAGAGATACTAAAGGTCATGGAGGCATCTGCAATGTCTCATTTCGGTATGCCCATTTTTTATCATATGTTCATCATTTATCAACCCCATAATAATCAGAGGATAGACTAGTATAATCAGGGTGCGTGTCCATGAAAAACTCTGCATAAAAGTTCCTTGCAAAATAATGTGGAACCTCATCGTTCCACGAAAATTTTCCATATGCTTCCAAAAATCTGTTATACAGATGTCCTGCATTGTCGGGGTGTTTAAAATATTGCACCTTCAACATCTTGAACATTGGCCTATCTTTGAAATTGAACATCGAAATTACATTTTTTTTTGAAACTTTATTTTTGATTGCATCCCATTTATCAGGGCCCATCACCTCTGACTTTTGTCGCCTCATTAAATCAACAAAACTGTCAATGGTTGGCCCCATCTTTTGATATGCATCCATAAAATTTTGCAGTGAATGAAAAACAATCTGCAAGCTTTGTTTACTCTCTTGAGGGAGATCCAAGATCTCCAAATCATTTTCCAACCTCCTTTTAACACCCGAGCATCACGCAAGGGTCATTTCTACATTAATCCCTTCCCAGGGAAGTTCATCACCAATATCTGAAGGATAGGTGGATGTAATCGTGTAATCTTATGTTTCTTGATAACGCTGCCTCATAAATCCACCTTCACCCTCTGCACCAACATTAGAATCTTCTTGAAACCCAATCTCTATTTCATTGTCTTCCCTCACTCTAAACTCATTGTCTACACACACATTTGAAAGTAATTACAACATTTAACTTGACATAAATTTAAATACACAAAAATACAACAAAAATAAACAAAATCAAAGAAAATTACCCAAAATATTCTCTTGTCCTGAGGTATTATCTACATTCTTAGGTGTAGGAGTATCAATGTGAAACCCATATAAGAAGGTTTCATCCATAGAACTTTCTTGAACACATTTTGGAGTTGATCTATTCACATACTCATTTGATAATCTCCTCTGACAATATTGTCATTGGTCACTCGAAGTCTCAGTCGAAGAAGGGGTTCCTCTTCTTCCTTCTTATGAGAGCCTAGAGGTTTGCGATGAATGTTTGGAGACACCAGGAGAATTCAAAACTCGGGAGAAGCCTAAGTGTTATTGAACACTCTGGAGGTGAAGACTGTGCAGTGAAATCACGGGGAGGAGACAGAACTACTGAAGATTCTCTAAAACTCTGCCAGGAGGGCATTGAGCGCGTGCAAGTGTGCACAAAAGGAACTCTTGTTTTGAGTTCAGAAAGAAGAGAAGGGTCGCAGGAGAAGACACTCACAGGGTTGTTGAATACTTTGTAGGCTCTGCAAGGTGTGCATCTAGCAGAAGAATGCTAGGTGGGCGTAAGGAGTTTTATTTTCTAGAAAACTTCTCGAATCTGAGCTATTCGAGATCCTAGAACGCAAAGTGTGCACAGGAGTAAATATTCAATAGGACGAAGGTTAGAAGGGACAGATTTTCTATAACGAAAATGAGACCCAAAGGAACTAGGCTTGCAAGAGGAAGAGTCGAAGGTCGAGACCTTCGAGACTTAGAAAATCTTCTAAGTCAAAAAAGCTAAGAAAGTTAAGGAGGAAGAGCACAACTGTCGTTGGATCAGCACTAGGAAGAAAGATCTGGACCATTGAATCTGCGTCTAGGCAGTAGGAGGAGAGTGTGTAAGGAGGTCAGATCTAGACCGTTAGATCTAGCACCAAGGATCGATAGCCGTCGGATCTGAGAGAAGGTACGAGGGGTTTATTCTCCAGGAAGCCACACAGAAGGGTAGAATGGACGACATAAACTTTGAGGGGGAAGTGCCAAGTTTCCGTGAGTCGTCGGATCTAGAAAAGGTGTGCGAGGTTTAAACCTCGTAACAACAGAAGGAAGAGGACTCATCAAGTCCCAAAAGCACCAAGACCGTCCATTTTGGAGGACAGGTGGCAGAGATCTAGATCATTTCGCGAATTCCGGGTTCGTGAGTTTGGAGGGCAAACCAAATTCTTGGTTTTGTGAGGTCCCGAGTTGCAAGGAGTAGGGAAGGAGATCCAGACCATTGGATCCAAGCCACGATATAACCGTTGGATCATAACGTCCACGTGGTATCGCATATCGGGGGTTCGGGGGTTGAAAGAATTTATTTTTGATTGCAAAGTCACTAAGTGTCGAGTGCTGAGGGCTCATGCGAACACGTGGCACATCCATTTGGTGGGGACTGCATGGATGACAAGTGGCATAACAAAAAATGCCCAGAGAAAGGTGGAAGCAGGTGAAAAGTGGTGGACACACGTCACCTTGGAAGGAGCCAACCCATCACTAACCTTTCGTGTCTCAAGGTTTTGCAAAGGAGGAGCATGAGGGTTCAACCCTCCAACTCATGAAGTCATGAGTTGCGAGTAGTGCTAAATTAGTCAACCCATCGATGAATTATCATGCTTCAGGATTTCGGAAAGGAGGAGAATGAGGGTTCAACACTCCAACTTGTGAAGTCGCGAGTTGCGAGTAGTGCTAGAACTTAGCCCTAGCTAGTGGTTATGTGTGGAAGGCGCTAACAAGGAGGAGCCATACCCGTATCGCATCTCAGGTATCGACATTTGGAGAAAGAGGAGTCGAGGGTCTTTGACTCATGAACTCGTGATATCACGAGTCACGAAGGGCACTTGCGCTAAGGCAAGGTTGTGATCGCATGGAGATGTAAGGCTCGCGCCTAGTGATAAGTTGCGTAGGGAGGGTTTTCATGAAGAACTTGTGGATTCATTCAAAGGGTTCCAGCAGGAGATCGAAGAGCCATTTCGGCTCAAAAGAAGATCAATCCAAAGACCGGGAGGTCGCAGAACCCTGCTGAGGTAGGAGGTCTACATCAAGTTGGAGTAGGAGATGAGTTGGTCGAGGTGGCCGCAAGGGGAAGTGCAACATCTATGGGAACCAATGGTTAGAATCCTAACCCCACTTGAAAGGGGTTGTGGCTAGTTGAGATATGCAAGGCTCGGTTGTAGCTATGCTGGAAATAGGGAAGGCTCTCATCCCATGTTTGAGGGTGATTTGAATTATACATGTGAAGGATATGCACAATCATTGGATTTACGACCTTGGTTTGGCCATCTGTCTGGGGGTGGAAGGTTGTGGATTTGGTGAGCTTGGTGTCTAGCAGTGACCAGAGGCTCGACCAGAATGTGCTGAGAAATCGACTATCCCGATCTGAGACAATGGTTTGTGGGATTCCGAAATGTACCCAGACTCATTCAAAGAAGAGCTTAGAAGTGACCTTTGTTGTGATGCTCTTCCTGCAGGCAACCGGAATCACCATCTTAAAAAAATGATCAACAACCACAAAAACACAGTCATTTCCCCGCTTGGTGGATGGGAGGCCCAACATGTAGTCCATTGACATGGATTCCCATGGCCTGTCAGGAGTAGGAAGAGAGGTGTACAGGCCTTGTTTCTTAGTGGTCAGTTTGGCAATAGTGCAGGCAGTGCAAGACCTGATATACTTGATGAAGTCCTATCAAAGTTTCGGATAGTAGAAATGTTTCTGTAGCATTTCCACTGTCTTTTCGATGCCAAAGTGTCCTTCCACTCGACTATAGTGGGATTCCCAGATCATCTTTGCTCGCTCACTTTATGGAACACAGAGATGGCCTAGACAACACAACAATCCATCCTGAAGATGTAAATTATTGACAACTGCATTTGCACCCAACATTTGGTAGGTGGTGGTGAAGTCAGGTTCTGTCTCATAGAGTTGGGGCCATCCAAATGTCTCATGGCCGCAAGAGTCTAGCACCGAGGTGAGTGTCGCGACTGGTGATCTACTGAGGTAATTAGTGATGCGATTTGTGCTTCCTGTTTTATCCTTGATGTTGAGGTGGAATTGCTGCAAGTATGTGGACCACTTTTGAAGGCAATTATTTTGCAATTTTCCCTGTGTCTGCATGAACTACAGTGGCTTATGATCAGTGTGGATGATTGTCTCCCTTCCAAGAATGTAATGTGTCCACTGGTGGCATGCTTGCACAATGAAGTACAATTCTTTGTCATAAGTAGGGTACTTACGGACAGTATATGACAATGTATCACTATTATAGGCTACGGGGTGGTCTTGCTGAGTGAGAACGATGCCCACATCATAGTCTGAAGAATCTGTATCGAGCTCAAAGGGATGTTGCAGGTCTGGTAGTGAAATTTCTATGGCTGAGCACAAGCGTTGCTTCAAATCATCGAACGCTTGTTGTTGGTACCGACCCCACACAATTTTTTCCTTACCACCACCCCTGTTTATTTGGCTGAGGGCCCATGCAATATGGGAGAATTCTAACATGAACCTAAGGTAGAAATTGGCAAGGCCTAAGAAGCTCCAAAGTTCAGTGAGTGTTGTTGGGGCTAGACAGTCATGAATGACTTGGATCTTGGTTGGATCCACATGTACACCATGTTGATCAATGATGTAGCCCAGGTTAAGGACCTTGTCCATGCCAATTTTTTTTTTTTCCAAGTTGGCGTATAGCTTGTTCTATCATAGGGTGTGCAAAACTTGTTGACTATGATGCAAGTGTTTGGCCGAGGTCTTGATGTAAATTAGAATGTCATCCAGATACACCACCACAAAATTATTGGTGAATGGTCGCAGGATATCATCCATCATCCTCATGAAAGTGGTTGGAGAATTTGTCAAACCAAAGGGCATGACCAACCATTCAAAAGGGCCTTCCTTTGACTTGAAGGCGGTCTTCCATACATCTGTCTGTTCTATAGAGATCTGGTGATAGCCAGACCTCAGATCAATCCTACTAGAGTATTTGGCCCTCATGAGTTTATCAAGGAGGTCATCCATTTGGGGAATCAGGTATCGCTTTCTGACTGTGATTTTATTCAGAGCCCAGTAATCAATACAGAGTCCCCAAGTTCCATCTTTCTTCTGTACCAACATGATTGGGCTCCCACAAGGTGATGAGCTGGGGAGGATGTGCCCCTTGTGGAGAAGTTCTTAAATCTATCGCTTGATCTCCTCATACTCTAACAAAGAGTGATGATAGACTGGCACATTGGGCAGTGATGCACTGGGGGTTAGATCGATGGGGTGCTTGACTTGGCAGTGTAGAGGTACCCCTATAGGTGAGGAGAAGATATCCAAGTATTCTTCCATGACCTTATCTACTTGCTTCTTCTGTGTGGAGAGGTCGACCGCAGAGACCCTAGATGTGGCTGTGATATTTCGCTTATTCTGAGAGAGAATAACGAAGAAGACAAACTTCCCGTTTAAGAGATGAGCTTCCTGCATTTCTTAGCAGAGACCAAGGAAATAGCACTAGGTGGGACTTCCTCGAGTATCCTGTGCAATTTCCTGTTCAAAGTAATAATAACACTACGAGGTATAGAATCATATACAACATGACATTTCCATAGATAAGGTTGGTCCAAAAGAACATCACAAACTTTGAGAGGAGAAACATTACACAATACCTCGTCTTTGAAGGGCTTGATGTCGTACGACAGTCGACACTATTGGCTGACGTGGAGATCGCTTCTTTGGAGGAGACATCCAATGGTGTAGGGTTGTGGGTGCGTCATTGTTGGAAGGGTCAGCCGCTTGACAACCTCTACTAAGATGAGGTTCTTATGGCTACTACTATCAAAGATGAAGTGCAGTGGGCTGCATTTTACCCACATCTGTGGATGGAAGATGAGCTCTCCTTCTTCTAGCTCATCTGGTTCACCAGGATGGATCTTGGTGGTAGCAACGGTGGCACTGGGTTCCGCGTCAATGATCCATATTCCCCTTTCTAGTTCTGGATCAGAGTTAGAATCCACATCTAATTCAGAGGCTTTCATTTCGTCCACCAACGACTTCTTTGAGCGGCAGTCAATAGTGTTATGCCAAGGGCTCTTATGGAAGTCTCACCACATCCCAGTATCTTTCTTTGTATTTTAGGTGTCCTTCTTTTCTTGTGTCTTGGAATGGTTGTCCTAATACTGTCCATATTTTTTCTGTCCTTTGTTCGGTGGGTTGGGGTCGCCCTTTTCTGGCTTTTTTTGTGAGGGTTTCCTAGGCCCAAATTGTCGCGTCTTTTGTTTGAGCTTCTGCTTAATTTTGATGGCATATCAGTAGGTCGCGCCCAAGGATGATATGTCCAGAAATTCCATTTCAGTCTGGATGTATCTATGCAGAGAACCACGATACTTGAGCACCAGATGTCGCTCTGAATATTTGATACCTAACTTGGTGTGCAAGGTATGGAAAATATTTGTGAAATCTGGCACTGCTTGGTCTCTTTCTTGCTTCAATGTGGTCCATTTTGTATATAGGTCATCATAACTTCCGACAGGGTAGTATTGTTCCTTAATAGCATCCCTGAAGGATTCCTAGGTGGCCATGACTGAAAATAATGACGTTTCCTCTATTTCCTTTTGCTCATGGAAATTTTCCCAGCAATATTTGACATGGGGAACGATTTTGAGGAGCGCAAAAGTAATATTTTCTCTATTCGAAAAGTTATGGACAAAAAAATACCCTTCTAGTAGATTCAACCACTTGTCTACAACATCTGCATCTATCTGACCTTCAAATATAGCAATATCGAAGTTTATTTGTACCTTGAATGGGGCGGCACCTCCGTTCGAAGAAGATGCGTCGCATGTTGGTAGCTGCCGAAGGATTTGCACGAAACTATCCATCATCTCGTTCCTCTGTTGCGTGAGGGCTTCCTCAATCAACAATTTGAAAGGATATCCTATCCCTTCATATGTATTTTCTCTTGCCATGGGATGTTGCTTGAGCATGCGAGAGCTTCTGTCATCAAGAGAAACAAGCTCAAGACCCAACTCTTTGTACTCCGACCTCGTTGGGGATATGCATTAAGACGACAAGGTGCAGATCGCTCTGATACCACTGATCCATATTTTATGAGCAGAAGTAAATGAATACATATTATCAACAAGTTCTTAAGACAAAATAACAAAGATACAACAAAATTGGTTTTCTATTCATTAACAAAATAAGTTGAAACTGTAAAATGCAGCGAAAACAAACTTGTTGGAATGGCGGCGGCTTATCTCTGAGAAGAGATGTGACGACCACGCGCATTCACAAGAAGAAGGTCACAATGACGCTCTGAAGTCCATTTTACAATAAGAAAGAATGCCCCAAACCCTAGACATCCAAAGACCTAACCCTAGGAGATGAAGCGCCAAAAGTCATGTGGGCCTCGTATGGGTAAGTTAGTACATCAACTTCCTAGAGTCGCAACTTTTACATACCATCTCCATTTTAGGCGTGTGATAGTCCATTGGAAAGGTATTGTCAAGGAGATTCACTTTGGGGGCTCAGTTATTCCTTCATCTATCATTGAGGAGATCGATCCATAAAAACCTTCATTTAGGCCCTCAAAATGGCCCCGAAAGTTAAAACTGCTAAAAATAGTAAATTGCGAAAATTGTCAGAAAACTATTTTGAGCTAGCTGGAAAAGGTGGGTGGCCACCAATATAAATATGGATCATCTAAGGTATCATTAGGGTTTTTTTTGAGAATTTATAGGATCCGAACTGAATTAGTTTCAAAACCCATTTTGTACAAAATATTGTAAGCCTTTCGGCATTAGGTGTGGCCAATTGAACATAAATCTGGCCAAAGAGAAGAACGAGAGTTTTTGAGTAAACATATATACAGATTGGTTAATGAAATTAATTTTTCCATGAAGTAATCGTCTCTATTCGAATATAGAACAATTTTAGTCTCTGTGTGAAATATAGAATTAACATAGCTTCAGAACCTTTGTGCAATTTGAGCCTAAACTAGGAGAGTTTCAATACCTATGGAAATATCTATACATGGTATTTTTCTATTGACGAAGCTACGTATGTTAGTTTGCATGTAATTGTAGGATCAAGAGTTGATTCCAGGTTTGAGAAGAGGAGTTGTCAGGAAAAGATCTCGATATAACCTTGTAACCTAACTAGATCGAGGAGTGTTCCCAGGAATCATTAATCGCTGTAATGGATCAATGATTCTAGTATATTGGCAAGTGGACAATCGATTGGGGTTAAGATGGCTACCTGCATGCATGGTGGAAGAAGCTACAGGAGCGGATTATTTGCAGAAAGAATAGACCGCAATCGTCAAAGGACGAATCCAGCTAAAAGATGTAGCAGTCCTCCGATCAAGAGTTGTCAAGGAGGACCGTCCGATCATGAGGGAAGTGATAAGTCAATAACCAAATAGTGTTGGCCATCAGATCAACGTAAGGAATATCTATAGCAGGGGATCATTGCGGAAATCGAAGGCGGAGTTAAAGAATGTGTGGTTTGAAGTCCCACAATCCTCCAACACCATTGATCTCATCAGGAAAGATGATGAATGATGAATATTAAATGGGATCGAGTAAGAAAATGGGATAGGTTAAAGAGTTATCACATTGAGGTTCCACAATCCAACAAAACTTTCAATCTCGTCGACTTGTCAATTGATGGTTATCACTGATCTGAATTTTAATGACCGTTGTAGGGATCAGGGCCAGGATTAATGTGTGTGCAAGTTCAAGTTCTGTAGTGAACTTGGGAAATCGATATAGGGAGAGGGATAGATCCACAATCAGAGGTGATAGAAACTTACAGGGAAGGAGAATAAGTTAGAACCTAAGGTTATGGTACCAATCACATGGGGTAAAGTGTAAAGGAACAAGGCCACACCATAAAAGGATATGACTTCGATGATACCCATCATCATATGTGGGAGCAGTTGACGAAGGTGAGTACGAGGAGATGATAGGTGCTAGTGCCCGAGGAGTATAACGAATCCATAGATCTAGATCGTATGAGCAGAAGACAGGATCGTTGGTAGAAATGAAGGAAATTGGTTTAATATCTGTATTTCTAGCACTTGTTCATTAGTATTGAGACATAAGCGGGGGAAATATGACAGACAAAGTGAAAGGATTTGATCGTGTGAGTGATCGAATCATATCAAGAATGTTGCATAGTTGAAAAAGGAAAATTGATCTGATGATAGCCCCTTTGTGGGTTTTAAGCATCCTAAGGTGAAATAGTGTTTCATAACTACGGGTAATGCATGGGCGGTGCATCAATATATTTTTTCCTTTTAATTATGGCTTTCTAACTATTTGTCTAGTAATATTTTAAGGACTAGTTTTAAGTATCCCTAATGGACTTTCTAGATATCTTACATTGTTTATCATACTAAGGGTTGGTAGTTATATTTTCCATTTTACACAATACCTCGATAAAGAATTTGTTAATGGAAGTAGATATTTTTTTTCATAAAATAATGATATGGGCATTCAATATTGTGCTTGTGTGATAGAAGATTTTATTCGTTGTTTAAATCCTTTAAAAACATTAATATTTATCCTTGTCGAAGCTAAAGTGATTTTGGTTATCATAGTTTTCTTCAATGGGGATTTTGTGCATGATTTTTTTTATAAATGGGATTAAATATCTATGGTCATAGTTGGGGTCATGGTTGTTTAAGATGTCAAAAAAATATTATTTAGTTGTCTGCAGGGTTACATATATCACATAATCTATGGCACTTTATCCAAACCCATGAATACAAGTCATCCAGTTGGATTTCAACCATTTCAATAGACCATTGCAAA
>JZKD02S0883308.1:356844-405195 GCA_000966675.3 Picea glauca | reverse complement strand
AATTGGGCGTCAGGGCAAGGAGACCCACCTTCGAGCCGCCGACACAGATAAGAGATCAGCTCTTAGCCAAGGAGCAGGGTCTGAGAAAGGAAATGTACACAGAAGTGGGAACCTCCCAGCCCAAGCCGCCATGGAGTTGGGAACCAGGTAAATGTATTCCACAACTGGAAAAATCCCCGAGATATCTCATTAGTTCCACTAGGGTTGGAGAGCATACACAATTTATGAAAGAACATGCCCTCATTGGAAAATTCTTGGGGCTTTTTCCCAGAGAGAGGGACCTTAATAAGTGGATCAAGCACTGGTGGAATCCCAAAGGAGACTATGATGTGCAACTCAGCTCCAAGGGTTTCTTTACCATTATTCTCTACAACCTAGAGAACAAGGACAGGATCTTTGAAAATGGACCATACTTCTTCAACTCTGCAGGGCTATTCCTACGCTTCTGGACGGAAAGATTCAGCCCGAATAAAGAAGATTTCACCATGGCCCCCATATGGATACGTCTATACTCCCTCCCACAGGAGTTATGGTTGGAATATATCCTCATGGGTATAGGCAATACCATAGGACAATATGTCAGAGCTTCGGAAGCTACAAAGCAGAGAAAATACACCTCCTACGCCAGGATCTGTGTATACATGAATATCTCCAAAGCACTCCCTAGAACGGTGACCCTTGAATACCAGGATGAGGACTGGCAACAAACTCTGGATTATGAGCACATCCCTTTTAGATGCAGGAGATGCCATGAACACGACCACCTATTTTGGGACTGCCCTCTCATCAAACAAGCAACAAAGGCAAGTGAAACCACGCAGAAGGATGGCTTCACCACCATCACCTCAAGGAGGCGGAACCCCCCAAGAAAGCAAATCCCAGATATCAGTCAAAAAATTGCAACCAAAAACTCATATGAGATCTTGGACCAGCTGTCAGAAGAAGAGGAAATCCAAGATCCACATAAGGACCCTCAACATAAGTCAATGAAAAACCCAAATATCAACCCCATTTCGGCAACAGGTGAAACCCACACAGAAGATAGAGGAGAAGGGGACGACGATACTCCAATGCTGATTGACGACCGAGACCTGGCAGGAATAGACCTGGAAAAACTGGAGGAAGAGCTTAACCAAAAAGACCTACATACCCTCCCTGAAGAACAATTGCGCAAAGTCCACAAAGTCTTTCTAAACTCCTCAGCGGGTTCCATGGCATGCCTGGGCATAGCAACGGACATGAGCTCTGGCTCGAAGAGAATCCCTCGAGAGAAGAAAAGAAGAGGGCGGAAAACTGCGCACCAGCTGATCAAGGAAGCTGGCAACCTTATGATTAACTCAGGTCAGATCCACAAGCTCTCGGAGGGATACCTCCACTCCGCCCCCCCTTCTTAATGATGAAGATCATCACCTGGAACATCAGAGGACTAAACGGTAGATCCAAGCAAAAGATACTACGAGACTGCTTCATAGCAGAAAAACCAGACATTCTGATGCTCCAGGAAACCAAATGTCGAGGAGCAGACGCCGAAGCTATATTTAAGCGCATATGGAAAGCATGCAACTTCTTAACCATAGATTCAACAGGGGCCTTCGGTGGCCTGGCCATCCTATGGGACCCGCAAAGCATCACAATCAGCAAGCCCTTCACAATGATAAGCACAATCACCGCCCACTTTGAGGTCATTGGAACGAATCAGGAAGGGGCCATCACCAATGTTTACGGGCCTCACAACAATCAGGACAAAGACATCTTCTTGCAGCGGCTGGAGCTGATCAAAACCTTGGCTGCAACACCAAACTGGATCCTAGGTGGCGACTTCAACATGATCCTGATGCTGGAGGAGAAAACAGGGGGTACCAAGAAACTCGAGAAAGATAGTGGTAAGTTCAGAACTCTCATTGACAATCTAAATCTGGTAGATATAGAAAATAACAATGGCACCTTCACCTGGTCCAATCGTAGATCGGGAAATCAACATGTTGCCTGTAGGTTGGATCGCTTCTTAGTCACTGAAGAGATATTGGAATCAGGCTCCTGTTTGGAAAGCCTCATCTTACCAAAAGCGGGCTCGGATCACTGGCCTATTGCTCTGCTATTAAATCTGGGAGACCCACCCAGATACAAGCCTTTTCGCTTTGAGAAATTCTGGTTGCAGCACCCGGACTTTCAGCGACTGGCTAAATCCTGGTGGATACAATCGAAAATAGATCATGGATCTAAAATGTACAAATTCCAACAGCGCCTTAAAAACTTTAAACAGAGGCTGAAACAGTGGAACAAAAACTTCTTTGGTGATATACTCCAAAGCATCAGGAATATAGAAAGTCGAATGGGGGAGATCCAAAAAACATTCATCTCTGGCTTCAGAACTGCAGAACTAATGAAAGAAGAGGTAGAACTACAGGAGAAACTTGAAGAAAGAAGAAAACAAGAGGAAATCCTATGGAAGTAGAAATCCAGGGTCCAATGGCTCAAGGAAGGGGAGAGGAACACAATTTTTTTTCACAGGGCTATGATACGTAGAAGACATGTTAAAAGGATCACCCACCTGGAGGATAGTCAAGGCAACATCATCAGGGAACATACCAGAATCGAGGAAGAGCTTCTCAGGTACTATTAGGACCTGCTAACAGAACCAAATGTTGACAGAATGGAAGCCATTCAGAGGGTCACTGCGCATATACCGTCGCTGGTCACTTCAGAGAAAAACGCAGCGCTAACACGACCCATCACCCAAGAAGAAGTGAACCAAGCAGTCAAAATCATGCCTTCAGGAAAAGCCCCCAGACCGGATGGATTCACCACGGACTTCTTCCATTACTGGTGGGACCTAATCAAACATGAGGTATGGGATGTGGTAGAGGAATCACGAGCTTCAGGACTGGTATTACTAGCTCTAAAGGCTACCTTTCTCACCCTCATACCGAAGGAAGAAAGAGTCACAAGCCCCAAGCAGTTCAGACCCATAGCCCTGTGCAACGTTATCTACAAGATCATTACGAAGGTCATAGCCAACCGCCTAAAACCCATTCTGCCTTTTGTCATCTCAAAGGAGCAAGCTGGGTATGTAGAGGGAAGACAAATTATGGACAGTGTTGTCCTGGCGCACGAGATCATCCACTCCCTCAAATTCACTCGTACTCCAGGTATGCTCATCAAACTTGATCTTTCCAAAGCCTTCGACAGAGCCAATTGGAAGTACCTTAGAGCTATCCTCGATTCTTTTGAATTCGATCAGGGTTGGATAAATTGGATCTTAAAACTAACTTCCTCAACCTTCTTCTCCATTCTAGTTAATGGAGTTCCCTCCCAACCGTTTTCACCATCAAGAGGAATACGACAGGGGGACCCCCTCTCTCTCTTCTTGTTTGTTCTCATGGCGGAGGGCCTGGGACGTTATATCAAGGCAGCAATTTTGGAAGGATCCCTCAAAGGCCTCCCCTTGCACAACATTCAACCAGCACCCTCTCACAGCCAATTTGTGGATGACACACTCCTTCTGAACTCTCCCACGGCCAGAGAAGCCCTTAAACTTAACTCCATCTTGTCAGATTTCTTTGAAGCCTTAGGCATGGTGATTAATCTAGACAAGTCTAAGATTTTCTTCTTTAACAACCCGTCTTGCATCCAGATCCACATTTCCAGACTTCTGGGGATACGTAGGAGCTCCCTTCCATCCAATTATCTCGGAGTTCCCCTTGCTGGAATGACTATTCGCTCCATCTCTTGGGACAACCTCCTCCTCTCTATCTCGAACAGGCTAAGCAATTGGACCTTCAGACCCCTCAATATAGCCTCCAGATTGGTCCTTATCAGGTCAGTACTACAAGGACTACCCACCTATCTATTCACAGCTCTGGCCGCACCTAAAAAAGTCATTAAAGCCATCAGAAACCTCCAGCGAAAATTCCTCTGGAGTGGTCATCAGCCCAACAATAAATGGGTGCTAGTCAGCTGGGAAACACTACGCAAGACAAAATTTCTTGGAGGTCTGGGACTTAGAGATCCAGGGAAGCTCAATTAGGTAATGGGGGCTAAAATCTGGTGGAGATGGCTCAAAAATCCCACAGCGGCCTGGGCACAACTGTGGAAACAAAAGTATGCCCCATTCACACCGGAGGACCAGCTAATCCGACACAACACTCACATACAGGGCTCACATATTTGGAATACAGCTTGACATAATTGCACACTGGTACAGGAGCATGCCTTTTGGGAAACCAGAGACGGAGAAAGCGCCCTGTTCTAGCAAGATTCATGGCAGCAACTCAAACCACTGGACGTAATGGAGGAACTATCGGACCTCAAACGAAGCCTCCACAGGGAATCCGCTCTAAAGGTTAGACACCTTTGGAAACCTCAAACGTAGCAACAAAAATGGCGGCAATGGAAGCTTTCACATCAAGAGCTCGAGATCCCGAAAAATCTCAATCTGCAAGGCTGGCAAACTCAGGCCATGCGCAGGAAAATTCTCACAAGAGAGGGACCAGATATTCTAAGATGGGGATATTCAACAGCTGGAATATTCAACATAAAGAAAGCCTATCTATTGCAGGGCCAACATCAAGAACTAAGAAAATAACACATATGGAGTAAAGTCTGGAATCCAGCTCTCTGGCCCAAAGTCTCCACCTTTTTGTGGCTCGTGGTGCATAACAGAGCCCTAACGTGGGACAACCTAAGGAAAAGGGGCTTCATTGGACCATCCATCTGCGCCTTATGCTACCTACAGGAGGAAACCAAAGAACACCTCTTTAATGGGTGCCACTATAGTCAACAGATTTGGGACCAAGGAGCGCAAGCTATGCGTAGATCCAACCAAGACCGTGCCAACATCAATGACACAATCGATAACTGGGATCACAACACCTACAACAATCCCATACTAAATCTAATTTGGCAACTTCTGCCGGGTTTCATCCTCTGGCAAATTTGGAAGGAAAGAAATAAGAGAATCTTCCACTCTCACCCCACCCCACCAGAAACTACCTGGGAGACAATCAGATCCCTCATTAAATAAACAATTAGAAGCAAATCCTAGATAGAAGAAGATCTGCAATGCAGCCCAGAGGAGCGATGCGCCATGCAAAACTGGCAGCCCATCTTCAACAAACAACTGGGAGCAAAAACTCTCCAGAATCCGTTGACTAGCCCACTCAACTGGACTCCCCCCCTAGAATGCTTCATCAAAGTAAACTTTGATGGAGCATCCAAAGGCAATCCAGGAGAAGTAGGTTATGGGGCAATGCTTAGAGACTATATCAGAAAAATTCTTGGGCTAGAAGCGGGATTTCTAGGAGACACAACCAACAATGTAGCTGAGCTAAAGGGATTACTACAGGGCCTCCAATCAGCTATGGATAAAGGTTGTCATCAAGTAATCCTAGAAGGGGACTCACAAGTCATCATAAGGCTTATAACCAAGGTAATACATGGCGGTCACCCCAACAAAGTTTTGCCAAGCTAGCGACTACATAGCCTGCTTGAAGACTTTAGCCACCTCCTCCAACCCCATCTTAGCATCACCACCTCTCATGTGAGAAGGGAAGCAAACAAAGTGGCGGACTATCTAGCAAATGTGGCAGTGGAGAAGGAGATGGAACACTTCTGTTGGGAGGCCCAACTACCACCTGATCCAGAGATCTTCACCCGTTGCCACACATTGGCCACAGAAGACCTCAAAGCCCTGGATGGGGTGATACATAGGGAGAGGTTGCCACACGGGAGACAGCCAGGACGCCACATTAATACATCAACTGGCCGACGTCCCCTCAACATTTAAAACCACCATGGAATAACGTAATGGCATTAACCCGACGAGGCCTCTCCCTCGCAGGAGACGTACCAGGCAGGCTCTCACCATTCAACCAGCCATTAAAGTCATGACGGTCTAGCTAGCATTCATTATCATTGTTTGGATGGTTGGAGGAGATCACCAGCCGCTTTGGGCAATTCTCGCTCCAGCAGAGCTACAGAACTTGTAGGAGCAGGCGTCGAATCCAGAGATTCTTCTCGTGACAGGAAGCAGAGTGACCTCCGGGGAGAGCAATCGGGCACCCCACCAAACCTCCATAATGCCACGATTGTGTGGGACACCATGAAGGGTCGTGGCATGGTATGCTGCGAAATCCAGAAGGCAACGGAAACAAAAATTTGAAGCAGCTCTCGTCATAGCCACCCGACGAAGAAAAGCAAGGCCACGCACGCCACCCATGGCGTATGTGGTTGAAGAGATTCCATAAGGGGGTATACCAGAAAGCATACCAGAGCACCTGGTGTTCACTGTACCCGAGAATTGGAACCCATCCTCGGACTTTGGTCAGTGTAGCCAGCCCTCATCTACAGGTGAAATGGCAGCTCCCAAAGTCGACTGCACCGAAGCGCCCCACCCCACTTGCTACATAGAAGAAGAATTACCCTCTGCTTCATTTAGGGAGGCGATGAGGGACAATTCATCAGGGCACGACAAGGAATCAATTAAAAGTCACAGCCAGGAGCAGCCGCCCTCAATCAATTGGGAATGCCTCAGCCTTATCTTTGACATCAGAAGCTTGTTGGATAACCATACCTTCAGGCTAACCAGGATTGAACAGAGACTGGACATGTATTTCGCGGCCCACTCCAGGACACATCCGAGGCGACAATGCCCAACTTGTGTGCGTGCATATACATTCCCAGTCGGATGGAAGAAGACCGGGGAGCAGCACAAATGCGCAGGCTAGCAGGTCAATGGAAGTCCAAAATTGGTTTTTTGCTTTACTATTTTGTTTTCAGTTAGGCCTTGAGTCATCTAGTTTACAGTCTTTCTTAGCTATAAATTATGATACTCAGTTGTATACCCACGATTGCAAGTCCCGGTTTCCTTCGGGCAGGACGTTGCATGGCAAACTTAGTCATTTTTGTGACCAGGATGACATATGGCAGGGGATGTCCAGATGTCCTGGTTTCCTACCTAGGCGGGACAACTGGCATCCCAAACAACTTTTTTGTATTTTGATCAAAGCAATATAACAGGTCCCACCCCTTTTTTATTTAAAAAAAAAAAGATAAAGAAAAGGAGAATTCCAATCAGAATGAAATGTAGGATTTTGATGCAAAATTCAGTCAACAATGAGGAAGACAACCTCATCAAGGAATTGAGGCATACCTCAATAATCACTAAAGAAAAATTACATAATCTTAAAACTGATGTTGTTGTTGCAATAGAAGAAATTCATTTGGAACCAAGGAATTATATGCATATTAAAGTTCCTATGGAGGCTCTTGACAATCTTGAGTACACAACTATGTCCACTCTAGAAAAGTTGAAGAAACTTCAACAAAAGGATATGTTGGTACTTCAAAAGTTAGATCAATCTAACCATGAAGAGCATGAGAAAACAATTCAGTTAGAAAACAAAGAAGAATAGATCAAAATATTGAAAACCGAAGTTAATAATCTAACATAAGAGATGGAAGAATTAAAGACACATGACAGTAAAATAAAATAATTACTAAAAGAAACATAAGAATTGGTTAACAATCTAAAAACTCAACTTGAGGAAACTAAAGAAAATGAATAAGTTTTGAAGTTCGAGTTAACTAGGAAAAACAATTCTTACCACATGTTGGAATTGGAAAACATCAACTTCAAAAAGATAAATGAAAGTACTAATGCATATCTAATCACTCAAATTGAAGAAGCTAAGAAAAAGGAGGAAGACCAAAAGATCCAAATAACTAAAAATGAAGAATCATGCCAAATGAGGAAGAAATCAAAATATTGAAAACTAAAGTTTTTTATCTAACAAAAGATATGGAAGAATTGAAGACATATGACAAAACTATTAAATGAAAATAAGTCTTGGATGAGATAGAAGAAATAGTCATCAATACAAAGACTCAACTTGAACATGCTAAGAAAGTGGAAGAACCCCTGAAGATTCAGTTGACTAAAAAGGAGTAATTGTGTCACATGTTGAAGTTATAAATAGTCAATCTCAAAAATATGAATGAAAATAAAAATAATATTGTCAATTTCCAGAATAACTCAGCTACCCTAGATAATATTTGGAAGAGCCAAAGATCAGTTGATGACAAAACTGGTCTTGGATACAATAAGAAAGAACACAGTGACAAGTGGAGCACCATTTACAAACACAGGAAAGGATCATCCTTCTCAAAAGGAAATGGTGCAATCACAAACCAATTACAAGCCATGAACTTTGTTAAGGAAGGAATCTATAAAGTAAAAATGAAGAAGAAAATCAAATGACAGATCTCTCAAACCAAAATAAAATCAAGAATGGAAACACTTTCAATGGATATTGATTTTCTTGTCATAAGTTTGACCATAAAGAAATGGATTGCAAGAAACTAGATAAATGATATACAAAAAAATCCACGAACACAATTAGATATTGGAGATGCAATTTTGTTGGGCACACAAAAAATTTTTGGCATACAATGAGATGTTGGAAGTGTGATAGGTTTGGGAACAAATCCCAAAGCTGAAGGAGTACAAAAATTCAATTCTTAAATAAGTCATTCAAGTTAGTTAGAAAACCTAATAAAAGTTGGAAGAAGAAAAGAGATGACAAATCTCCAAAAACACAATTAGAAAGAGAAGATCCAAAAAGAAGAATATCTCATAAAGGGATATGGAGAAGAAAATCCGAAGGAGAAAGCAAGAAATATGATATTACACCTGAAAATGAAGAAATTAATAATAAGAACATGATGGGTGAAGGTCCTAATGAATAATGTGAAAATCAATATGAAATAAATCAAGCTCAAGAAAAGGAAATGCCAATAAAAGAATATGGGACAATATCAAATTCTAATGATGTTATAATTTGTTAGCAAAAGAAAGAAAAATCATTGGTAGGGTAAGTTGTAGAATATAGGAAGAGGAAAAATAAAGGTAGCAGAGAAGTTCAAGGAGTATCATTCAATAAAGTTCAATTGATAAAAAAATTGCTATTAAATCAATTGGTATAAATCCTCAATTAATATTCCTGTGAAATATCAAAGAGGAATAAGAAGCAGATAAAAACAAAATCAGTAACATTCATACTCTTGTTCTATTTGCGAAAGGAAAGTTAGTGAAAACTTAGGAGGAGTATTTTGGTTATCAAATAAGAAAGTAATTAGATTAATTTTTGAAATAATTGATCACTACAAGTTGGTATAAAAAAGACTACTTATTTGAACAGAAATATCCCAATGAACTGAGATAAGCAGTTAGTAAGTTAACAGAGGATGAGCGTAAAGAACCTCCTCGTTACGGAAACAAATCTGATAACAAGTGCAATTTTTTTTTTTTGTTTAAGGTGTGTGTGCTCGTGTAAAATAAACAAACACACTGGAACCTAAGACGCCACCTGACGACTAACAAGATGCACCCACGAAGATCACAATAAGAAGACATAAGGCACACAACACAAACATTTAATGACATACTGGGTTATGCACAGTACGAACACAGAAGGAAGAATCCACAGTAGTAGATTTTACTATTTCTGCACAGGAAAGCAGGGCGTTTAATCTTAGTTCTCTACTCCGGAGAGAGAGAAGGTCAGATAGGCTACTGGCCGACTGCTCAGGCAGAAACTAGTAAACTCCGTCAGGTGTGTCATAAGAGTGGAAACCCTGCCTTTAAAGGGCTTGAGACTCTTAATACGGCACAGGATTCTTTACACAAAATAATCACACACACAGACTTATATACTAGGCTACAAGGAGGTGTCTACATCCCACCCGACAAAAAACTGACCAAGCAATAAGATGATTACGACCTCGTACAACATAAATTATATATGAACAAAATGTCCTCCAGGAAGGCGCAAGTAAGAAGGACTCTGACATTGACCATCCATGATTAAGACTCACTGACAAAATTACAGACCAAATGCTCCGTTTAAAATTTATTAATCGACGAGTTATCCAACCTTAAATAATGTAAATTCGGTTATTCACAAACGCCATTCACTGAATCATACTAGCTTATTGAACATAGTTCAAGACCTTGCATCGTACTGTTATTAATGATAATTAAACTCAAACTCGTTACCCCACCCATAACCACATTGTGTTCGTAGTAACCAAATAGAATGACGACCACCTAGCAACTTCCAATTTTCTATAACCATTACTTTACCATTTCCATAAAACCATTAATGTAGAATTTTAACCTTACCTTAACCTCAGCATTAAATTTAATCAATACATTACCTAATTTCACCGAGAACAACATTAGTATCAACACCACATTCCTTACATAATTAGTTTAATTACACCAAATTTCAATATTCATATATCACACTCACCAATAAGGTAACAATGGCCTTATATATCATGGTATCATTGCAATTAATTAATGAGGACTTCCCCCTTTTTGTTACTAATAACCACGGATCTACCAAACTTGAACATAAATCCCATGCAATTGCCTTTTATATTAGAATAGCATTAAACATAACTAATGCTTACTTTCCATTATACAACATAAAAAAAAATCATAAAGAAATCATTTAATGCAAATCATTTACTTTCCATAAAGTGATTACTTTCCATTATAACATAAAAATCATTTACTTTAATGCAAATCATTTACTTTCCATAAAATGATTACTTTCCATTATAACATAAAAATCATTTAATTTCCCTAAAACTAAATCGACCTGGCATTTTAATATGTCATTTTATATTTTCCATTAAAATAACAACAAGCCACATTACCGCCAAACTTTCCTTAAACAATATTAATGCTGCATTTTAAATTGCAGTTTATACTTGCATTTTACATTGCCATTAAAATAACAATAAGTTCGCGTTACAGTAAGCTCTCCATAGAACAATATTAATATGACATTTGATAAGGCATTTTATGTTGCAGCTATATATTTGCCGTTAAATTAATAAGAATTCACAATTTTAGATCTGGCAATTAGAGGCAATATCCACATTAAAAATAAACCGTGACTGAATGTAAAAGAAGATATTCAATTAGTATTTGAGACACAACTCGCTGATATTAAAACCATTCTCAAATTTATAATAGAACCATACACGTTCGGAGTAAAACGCAAGTAGTTCACTGAATACAAACATATTTGCAAACCTTTAGGCGTGACGCACAGGTAACGACTTTAATGGATAAGAGATTGAGGAGATATTAATTGTGAGGCAGAAGCGTTGATGAATAAAGAACAAAATGGAATTACATGGGATTAATTAAGTTCTAAAACAACTGAATCATTGCAACAATTATAATAAGTCTACCCATAAATGCGCCAACCTGTAACTTAAGAGCAAGATTGACTGCAGGATCATAGCGCGACAGTGGCAACTTGTCCCCCACAGTCCGAGTCACTCAAAATTAAATCCGAGCTGTCCACCTGATAGGCTCAGCACGTGCAGGCCAGGGAGGGGCAAAGGCTAGGCGGGTCGACGGCATTTGGTAGAGGAGGGCGCACCCAACTACTTCTAGACTACGCATGGGTAATCCCATCCGCGTGAGCGAAGTCAGGTTGCACAATGAGAGGCTTCGCCATTCAACATGGAGAAGGACATTCGATAGAAGAAATCATCCGAGGAACCTTCCATCATAGTTGGTGTCCCATATTCGAATGAAAAGTGATATGCTTAACACAGGCAAGCCAGGGGTTTGATCCGGACCTTTGCACGAGGATTTCCCCTTTTTGTTTCGCCCCCTGTGAAGAGTCAGATTCTGATGCAGTGTGAATCTTTTTTTTTCAATTCGCGCGGTGGGTTTGTCCCTAACGGGATGGGAGAGCTACACCCAAAAAAAAATTGGTGGGTTCCTAGAACCGAAGTCGCATGGGATCAAGCACCCAACGAATCGAGGGCCAAGGTGTTTTGGGACCCAAACTAGAGAACGAATCAGCGTAGTGACATCCGCGCAACACGCATATGTGGAGATTCAAATAGTTATTCAATAAAATTTAAGGTTGGAACAACAAGGGTTCTAAGATTCATTTAAAAAGAAAAATCAAGCTGAGAATGCAGGGACTCAAGTATTCGTTTCAGTAACGAATTGTACTGACGGTGTAGGTATTTCATCATTCTTTTTTTTCAAAAATAGTTTAACGCTGGGTGTGAAGGAATCCTAATAGTTAATCAAATAAAATTACACAGTCCCGCGCCATAAATAAAAATTTATGCCGTCCAGAATGAGAAATAAAAAAAAAACATTACACAGACCAGAATAATGAAAATAAAAATCATTAACACAATCCAGAAATGTAAACAATAATTATTTTACACATTCCAGAAATATAAACCATAATTATTTTACACAGTCATAGAATCTCAGTTGTCCAATCGACAAGCAACAACAGCTTACGAAGAAATATTTTATAACCATAACAACGTTTTAATCACCGAGGAACAGAAATAAAACAACCCTTAAATCCTATTACAACCAATATTGTGATACCGACGTGGATCATAATGCATCCTATTTTCCCAAATTAATTAAACAAAAACCATACCGTTGCCTTACTCCCACCTCGAATGATGACTGCGTGCTTTGTGCTTCTCCTGCTCCGTGCCGCTCCCGCTCGCCGACAATCGAGACTACACCGGTACCTCCCAACCAATCGCTAGGGGTACTCTGCTTCCCCCTTAGCCCCCCCGAGCCGCAAAGGGGCCACACAAATCCAAAAGATAGATCTAGCTTCCCAGCTCGCCTCGCAAGGCTGAGCTACCACTTCTAACTGAGCTGGAAAATCCCAACTCCTCACAAGAAAACAATCAAGTCCAAATCCAGAATCATATCGATACCTAACAACCCATCCCCTTCTTCCTCCTCTTCCCTTTCTTTTATAGAGTTTTCAGACCCACCCTTGCCCTAAATCACATTTAATTTAAGTTTTAATGAAAACCCTCTAAAAATTCTTTGTCTTACAAGTGTCACTCATCCCCCATGTTTCTCCAAAATTAGTTTCTTTAACTTATTAATTGTCTACATTTCATTTATTACTCAATTTCCCTATTTTTATTAATCCCTTCCTCTTTTTTTTTTAAAACCAAAAAGGTAAATGCGCTAGTTAATCTTTTCATTTTATTTTTAAATTCATAACTTTTTATACTCCCGCATGTTAAATAATTTTATTACTTATTAATTGTCTATGTTTCCTTTATTACTTTGTCTCCCTATTTTTATTAATCCCTATATTTTTTTTTTTTAAACCAAAAAGGTAATGCACTAATTAATCTTTTCATTTATTATTTATTAAATATCTTTTGTTCTTCCACAAGTTAGGAATTAATTTCTTCTTTGTAAAATTTTAAAACTATTAGATTTAATTTAAATCTTACCCTCACCATCGCCCCAAGAATTTTATGAAGGCCCAACTATTACTTAGGTGGGTTTTTGTTTAATTTGTTATTTTAATCCAGGGTCTGTTCTTAAGGTTAGACTAAAATTTTACCCTAAAAGTTTTAGACATAGTACTTAGATTCTGAACTGGGCGACACTGGGTTAGGGAAGTTGTTTAAGGATTTCTTAAGGCGTTATTGTCTTAGGGCTATTTAGGTTTGTTTCCTTCATCCACATCAATGCGACGTTCCCTTCAGGACGCAACACGTGCTCCAAGGGTGCCACTCGCCTCGTTCGTTTCCTTTGCACGACGTGCCCTTTAGGATGCACCACATGCTCCAAGGGTACCACTCACTTCTTTTCTTTCTTTTTTGCGATGTGCCCTTCAGGATACACCACGTGCTCCAACGGTGCCACTCACCAACATGACTGATTGGTAGACATCTATAACCCCTGGAGTCAACACTCCGCCAGGTGAACTTGTGGGAGACTAAGGGCTCTAAGGAATAAGGCCCTCGCCTTATTGCGTGCCCCTTAGAATCATCGTGAGTGACTATTGCAGTCTTCCCTCATGGCATCGTGGATCCTCTCGAACTAGGTAATTGTTAACCTACAGTTTGAGCCACGACGGGAGTGCTAGTAGGCGGTGGCAGGGCTGCTATCCACCCCTCTCCCTCAACCTCTCTGGAAATCGTGTGGTGCCCCTTTACTCCATATGTGAGTCTGTTCGAAAAGCTATCATCAGCCTGCATCATCATCAATCGTGTCAGAACCTGTCAATCATCAAATCATCAACTCAATGAAATATCACAGTAAATAAATCAACCCAATTAACACATTCCGTGACTCAATGCGGAGTCCAAGGGGTTCCACCGATGCCTCTGCATCATCAAGGTCTAAAACCCTGCACACTCAATAAAACATCATGTCGTCTATCATAATGCATCATAATCAAGTATAAATGTTTTAACATCAGAAAAGTCCAGATCACTTGCGAGCAAGTGTCCTCAAATAGTAAGTTTTCTCAGTGCGCAAGAGTGGGATGTTACATACACCCCCTCTTGGTCTAAACTTCGTCTCGAAGTTTCTCAGTATAAATGCCAAAATAAAAGTGTCACAGTATCATAAGTCTATCTATCAAACAAAAATGGAAACTGTTGCCGCATATCAGATGCATCCTCCCAGGTCGCCGAGTGCAGACTATAACTGTCCCACTGGACCTTGACCTAATCTATCGTTCAACATCGTAACTGTCGAACACAATGATCTAAAATGCGGACTGGCTCAACCATGAGCGCTCCCTCATCCGATACCTACAAGGAACTCATGTCAATCACGTGTGTAGGATCACTAATATAATGTCTCAAAACAGATACATGAAAAACATCGTGCATACGCCTCAAAGAATTAGGCAAGGCTAGTTGATAGGCCATGGGCCCCTTTCTCTCCATGATCTAGAAAGGTCCCACGAACCTAGGAGAGAGTTTATATCCCTTTCCAAACTTGATTGAACTCTTATGCAGGTTAACCCGTAAGAAGACTCGATCGCCGACCTCCTAACTACGGTCGACTTGGTGCGCATCAGCATAACTCTTCTGTCGATCCTGCGCTTCTTTTATCCTTTGTCTTATGGTTTGCAGTTTCTCTTCCATTTGTTGGATTGCTTCTGGTCCCACCAGGACCCTATCCTCAAGCCAATCCAAACTCAAGGGCATCCGACACGGTCGCCCATAAAGAAACTCAAAAGGCGCCATCTTAATGGTGCTCTGGTAACTGTTGTTATAAGCAAACTTTACTAGAAGCAGGAATTCCTCCCAACGTTTTTTTTGGTCCATCACGTACATGCGCAACATGTCTTCCAAGGTTTTCTTCATTCGTTCGGTCTGTTCATCATTCTTCGGATGATACGAAGTACTAAAATTAAGTTGGGTTCCCAAGGCTTCTAGGAAACTCATCCAAAATCATCCAGTAAACACCAATCCTCGATCAGATATAATCTTCTTAGGCACGCCATGCAACCTCACAATCTCATTGATGCTCTCGCTATGTCAGGTGCCTGATACGTCGTACGCACAGGAATAAAGTGAGCACTCTTCGTCAGAGTGTCTACTACTACAAAAAACGAGTCGTGTCTCCTTGCCATCAGTGGCAATCCAACAATAAAATCCATCGAAATAACTTCCCATTTCGATTTCGGAATGGCATGTGGTTGAAGTAATCCTGCAGGGTGTCTATGTTCAGCCTTTACCTGCTGACACTCTAGACATCTAGCCACAAAGTTGACTACGTTGGCCTTCATTCCCTTCCATAAGAATAAGGGTTGAAGGTCTGCCCTCATCTTCGTGACCCCTGGGTGAGCCATGTAAACTGCTCTATGAGCCTCGCTCAGGATCAACATCCTCAACTCGTCGTTTGGAGGTATGTAAATCTGACCTCTAAACCTCAATAACCCATTTCTATCAAAAGAAAATCCCTCATATCATGGTACCATCATTGTGTTTTGTCCGATAAAATTCTCGAATTCTTTGTACCAATCATCGTCACGCTGTAAAGTGAGAATCTTCTCACGTAGATTCGTCCGAGGCAACACCGAAAAGATGCGTGGTCTTCGACTCAAAGCATCAAGCACTCGATTCATTGTTCCCTTTATGTAAGTAATCCCGAAGTCGTACTCACTAAGCAATTCCGACCAATGTCGTTGTCGCGCGTTCAGGTCGCTTTGCGTGAAAATGTGTTGTAGTCCACAATGATCCGTCTTTAATTCAAATTTTCATCCAAAAAGGTAGTGTCTCCAAACCTTCAAGGCATAAACGATGGCTAACAACTCCAAATCGTGTGTCGCATAATTCTCCTCATGCCTTCTCAATTTCCTTGAAATGTAAACAATCACTCGTCTGTCTTGCATTAAGACTCTGCCTAAACCTTCCTTGTATGCATCCATGCATACCAAGAAGTCCACGTCCATGTCAAGGAATTTTAGTATCAATGTTGTTTTCAACAACTCTTTAAGCCTCTGGAATGCTTCCGTGCATTTCTCAGTCCAAACAAACTTCTTATTTTTCTTCTGCAATTCCATGATCGGATTTTCTATGTTCGAAAATCCCTCGACAAACCATCGATAGTATCCTTCTAAACCCATAAAACTTAGCACTTCTGTGACATTTGTCGACGCAGGCCATTCCATAATAGCCTCAACCTTGGCTGGATCCACGGCGATACCTTCGCTCGAGATGACATGCCCTAAGTAGTGAATCCTCGATTGATAAAAGGATAATTTGGACAACTTCCCATACAATTTGTTCTCTCGTAGACACTGTAGCACCAAGCGCAAGTGCTCATCATGCTCCTCCGTCATCCGAGAGTAGATCAAGATATCATCAATGAATACTTGGATGAACTTGTCCAAGTACTCGTGGAACACCCCATTCATCAAAATCATGAATACCCCTGGGGCATTTGTCAATCCAAACGGTAAAACTGTAAACTCGTAATGTCCAAATCTCCTCTTAAAGGTGGTCTTAGGGATGTCATCATCCTTGATTCGTAGCTGGTGATACCCTGATCACAAATTGATCTTGGAGAACACCGTCACACCCTTCATTTGATCGAATAGATCATCAATTCTTGGTAAGGGATACTGATTCTTAATCGTAGCCTTGTTCAGTTGACGGTAGTCAATGCAAAGTCTCCACGATCTGTCCTTCTTTCGAATGAAAATAACTGGTGCACTCCACGGTGACACACTAGGGCGTATCAGTCCCAGATCCAACAACTCCTTCAGTTGCATTTTCATCTCTTGAAACTCCAGGGTCGACATCCGATAAGGTGTTCTTGTTCGGTCCCCGGTTTCAGATCTATGGTAAACTCCAGTTCTCTTTCTGGAGGCATCCCAAGTAACTCCTCTAGAAACACATCCACAAACTCCTTCACCACCGGAAGGTGTTCTAGACCTTCCGCTACTCCCTTTTTGTTTAGCGCAAGGATCACATAAAGCTTGCACCCCTTGTGCATACTCTTTTGTAACTGTAAGGAAGAGAAGAACCTCAGGCAAACTCCCTGGTTCCGTCCTACAATCACATGTCTCTATCCTTCATCATCAACCAAGCTCATCCATTTTGTCTTACAGTTGAGTATCTCCTCATGTGATTCCAACCAATCCATACCAATCATGATGTCGTAAGATCCTAAGATCGTGACGTACAAGTTGACCCTCGTGACAAACTCTCCTAGGTTAAAGGCACAACCTGTAACCTTTCCTCCAAGCTTCTGTTTGTCTCCAGAAGCCATCTCCATGAAGCTGAACTCATCCTGTTCTACTGCCTTTACCTTAATCCTTTTTAGTGTTTCACCAGAAATGAAACTCTCAGTAGCACCTGGGTCTATCAAAATACTAAGGGTCTGGTCAGCGACAGTACCTGTCGTCTCAAGCACAGTCAACTGGTGCTCTGCCTGGCGGTTATTCACCGCTGCATGAATCCGATGGGCCTTGCCTATATCTCCCACTGTAGTGGGTTCGGCTGATCCAGATGCCTTGGTCCTCTCCACAGGACAGTCGCGCTGGTAGTGTGGCTCTCCACACGTCCAACACCCCTTCTTCGGTCCAGTAGTCCTGGTACCCGAAGTAGCAGATGACTGCCCACCAGCCTGAAACCCTAGTCTGTTCTGTTGAACAGGCCTAAACTGCTACTGCTGGTGGTTTTGTGGTCCCTGATAAGGTGTCCGTTGCTGAGGTGGTGGTCGCTGAGGTGCATTGAAAGTGGATCCCCTCTAGAAGCCACGATATCCCGACGTATGTCTCATTGGTGTCTGGTGCTGCGGTGTTCCAGATGAACCCTGCCCTGCTGGTCTCGCTGGAGTCCTAGTTTGACCCCCACTGATAATCTCCTTCTCTTCTATGAGGGCCTTTTGGACAACGTCATGCAAGGTTTGAGGCATCAAGATCCTAACCTTCGCACGCAACCTGTTGTTAAGGCCAAACACGAACCGGTTGACCTTGAGCTTCTCAGTGTTAAGGTGCAGAGCATACCAGAGTAGCTCCATAAAGCGTGCTTCGTACTCGGGCACCGTACGACCTCCCTGTCGTAATGCATTGAACTCATTGAGCTGATGCTCGATGAATTCCTCTGAAATGTACCTCTCCCGGAACCGTTCCTCGAACAGTTCCCATGACACGTCTTCGACGACCATGTTCAGTTGCGACAGGAGCGTCTTCCACCATAGAGGAGCGCTCCCCTTTAGTTGAAAGACCGCCATGAGGACCTTCATGTTGGAGGTATAATCACGAAGTGTGAAGCACATCGCCATATTCTCCAACCATGCCTCCATGGCAGTGCCATCCAGGGCACCAAAGAACTCGATAAATTTAACCTTCTCGAGTTCAAGATGAATGCTACCAGTAACAGTCGGTGCGTGCGACGGAACCTCAGTGGGTGTCGATGCCCTGGCATCGTCTCTGTCCAATCGGCTGATCAATGCCTCAGACATGCGCTGAAAGGACTTCATCATCTCGACCACGTCTCCAACTGCTATCTGCTCCTGTCTAAGAACCTGCTTGCCTCCCTGGGGGTTAGACCCCTCAGGCATGGATGCTACTGAAGGTGTCACGCCTCCTCCCCTAGTACCCTGTTGTCTGCCTCCGCGGTGTCCTCTAACCATGATTACTTGCATGCACACAATCAACTCAATCAACAATAGTAAAATCAAATGTAATCATTTCCACGAAAGCCGTAGCGAATCCCAAGTCGTGGGTCGAACCATATTTGATACCATATGTAAAGAACCTCCTAGTTACGACAACAACTCTAATAACAAGTTCATTTTTTTTTTTTGTTTAAGGTGTGTGTGCTCATGTAAAAGAAACAGACACACTGGAACCTAAGACGCCACCCGACGACTAACAAGACACACCCATGAAGATCAAAATAAGAATACATAAGGCACACAACACAAACATTTAATGGCATACTGGGTTATGCATAGTACGAACACAGAAGGAAGAATCCACAGTAGTATATTTTACTATTTCTGCACAAGAAAGCATGGCGTTTAATCTTAGTTCTCTGCTCCGGAAAGAGAGAAGGTCAGATAGGCTCCTGGCCGACTGCTCAGGAAGAAACTAGTAAACTCCGTCAGGTGTGTCGCAAGAGTGGAAACCCTGCCTTTAAAGGGCCCGACACTCTTAATACGACACAGGATTCTTTACACAAAATAATCACACACACAGACTTATATACTAGGCTACAAGGAGGTGTCTACATCCCGCCCGACAAAAAATTGACCAAGCAATAAGATGATTACGACCTCATACAACATAAATTATATATGAACAAAACGTCCTCCAGGAAGGCGCAAGTAAGAAGGACTCCGACATTGACCATCCATGATTAAGACTCACTGACAAAATTACAGACCAAATGCTCCATTTAAAATTTATTAATCGACGAGTTATCCAACCTTAAATAATGTAAATTCAATTATTCAGAAACCCCATTCACTGAATCATACTAGCTTATTGAACATAGTTCAAGACCTTGCATCGTACTGTTATTAATGATAATTAAACTCAAACTCGTTACCCCACCCATAACCACATTGTGTTCGCAGTAACCAAATAGAATGACGACCACCTAGCAACTTCCAATTTTCTATAACCATTACTTTACCATTTCCATAAAACCATTAACATAGAATTTTAACCTTACCTTAACCTTAGCATTAACTTTAATCAGTACATTACCTAATTTCACCATGAACAACATTAGTATCAACACCACATTCCTTACATAATTAGTTTAATTACACCAAATTTCAATATTCATATATCACACTCACCAATAAGATAACAATGGCCTTATATATCATGGTATCATTGCAATTAATTAATGAGGACTTCCCCCTTTTTGTTACTAATAACCAAGGATCTACCAAACTTGAACTAAATCCCATGCAATTGCCTTTTATATTAGAATAGCATTAAACATAACTAATGCTTACTTTCCATTATACAACATAAAAAAAAAAATCATAAAGAAATCATTTAATGCAAATCATTTACTTTCCATAAAGTGATTACTTTCCATTATAACATAAAAATCATTTACTTTAATGCAAATCATTTACTTTCCATAAAATGATTACTTTCCATTATAACATAAAAATCATTTAATTTCCATAAAACCAAATCGACCTGGCATTTTAATATGTCATTTTATATTTTCCATTAAAATAACAACAAGCCACATTACCGCCAAACTTTCCTTAAACAGTACTAATGCTGCATTTTAAATTGCACTTTATACTCACAATTTACATTGCCATTAAAATATCAATAAGGTCGTGTTACAGTAATCTCTCCATAGAACAATATTAATACGGCATTTGATAAGGCATTTTATGTTGCAACTATATATTTGTCGTTAAATTAACAAGAAGTCACAATTTTAGATCTGGCAATTAGAGGCAATATCCGCATTAAAAATAAACCATGACTGAAGGTAAAAGAAGATATTCAATCAGTATTTGAGACACTACTCGCTGATATTAAAACCATGCTCAAATTTATAATAGAACCATACACGGTCCGAGTAAAACGCAAGTAGTTCACTGAATACAAACACATTTGCAAACCTTTAGGCGTGACGCACAGGTAACGACTTTAATGGATAAGAGATTGAGGAGATATTAATTGTGAGGTAGAAGCGTTGATGAATAAAGAACAGAGCGGCATTACATGGGATTAATTAAGTTCTAAAACAGCTGAATCAATGCAACAATTATAATAAGGCTACCCATAAATGCGCCAGCCTGTAACTTAAGAGAAAGACTGACTACAAGATCACAACGCGACAATGGAAACCTGTCCCCCACAGTCCGAGGCACTCGGAATTAAATCGGCGCTATCCACCTGACAGGATCAACACATCCAGGCTAGGGAGGGGCGAAGGCTAGGCGGGTTGACGGAATATGGCAGAGGAGGGCTCACCCAACTACTTCTGGACTACGCACAAGTAATCCCATGTGCGTGAGAAAAGTCAGGTTGCACAATGAGAGGCTTCCCCAGTCAACATGGAGAAGGACATTCGATAGAAGCAATCATCCGAGGAACCTTCCATCACAGTTGGTGTCCCGTATTCGAATGAAAAGTTATATACTTAACACAGGCAAGCCGAGGGTTTGATCTGGACCTTTGCAAGAGGATTTCCCCTTCTTTTTTCACCCCCTGTGAAGAGTCAGATTCCGATGCAGCATGAAGCTTTTTTTTTAAATTTGTGTGGTGGGTTTGTCCCTAACGAGATGGGAGAGCTACACTGAAAACAAAATTTGGTGGGTTCCTAGACTCGAAGTCGCATGGGATCAAGCACCCAACGAATCGAGGGCCAAGGTGTTTTGGGACCCAAACTAGAGAACGACTCAATGCAGTGATAGCCGCGCAACATGCATGTGTGGAGATTCAAACAGTTATTCAATAAAATTTAAGGTTGGAACAATAAGGGTTCTAAGATTCGTTTAAAAAGAAAAATCAAGTTGAGAATGCAGGGACACAAGTATTCATTTCAGTAACGAATTATACTAACGGTGCAGGGATTTCATCATTCCTTTTTTTCAAAAACAGTTTAATGCTAGGTGTGTAGGAATCCTAATAGTTAATCAAATAAAATTACACAGTCCCGCGCCATAAATAAAAATTTACGCCGTCCAGAATGAGAAATAAAAAAAAACATTACACAGACCAGAATAATGAAAATAAAAAACATTAACACAGTCCAAAAATGTAAACAATAATTATTTTACACAGTCCAGAAATATAAACCATAATTATTTTACAAAGTCATAGAATCTCAGTTGTCCAACTGACAAACAACAACATGATGCAACACATGCTCCAAGGGTGCCACTCGCCTCGTTCGTTTCCTTTGCGCGATGTTCCCTTCAGGATGCACCACGTGCTCCAAGGGTACCACTCGCTTCTTGTGTTTCTTTTGTGCGACGTGCCCTTCAGGATGCACCACGTGCTCCAAGGGTGCCACTCGCCAACCTGACTGATTGGTAGACATCTATAACCACTGGAGTCAACACTCCACCAGGTGAACTTGTGGGAGACTAAGGGCTCTAAGGAATAAGGCCCCCACCTTATTGCGTGTCCCTTAGAATCATTGTGAGTGACTGTCGCAGTCTTCCCTCACGGCATCGTGGATCCTCTCAAACTAGGTAATCGTTAACCTAGAGTTCAAGCCACGGTGGGAGTGCTAGTAGGCAGTGGCAGGGCTATTGTCCACCCCTCTCCCTCAACCTCTCTGGAAATTGTGTGTGGACCCTTTACTCCATATGTGAGTCTGGTCGGAAAGATATCGTCAGCCTGCATCATCAACAATCATGTCAGAACATTTCAATCATCAAATCATCAACTCAATGAAATATCACAGTAAATTAATCAACCCAATTAACACACTCCCTGACTCAATCCAGAGTCCAATGGGTTCCACCGATGCCTCTGCATCATCAAGGTCCAAAACCCTGCACGCTCAATAAAACTGAGTCAATAGCACCTATCTACATCAAATAGAAAAACATCATGTCGTCTATCATAACACATCATAATCAAGTATAAATGTTTTAACATCAGAAAAGTCCAGATCACTTGCGAGCAAGTGTCCTCAAATAATAAGTTTTCTCAGTACGCTAGAGCGGGATGTTACAAAGAGACCTTATCAGGAAGACTTATGCTTTCAGAAACAAAGGGGGAGTGTAGTTAGAGGCAAAGAGACCATATTGACAGGGGGAGCCACTCAGTTATGGCAGGCAGAGCATGATTGCAGGGGGAGTTACCCAAGTTCATATTTTGGTCAACTACATGAAGACTGATAGAGGTTGACCATAAGGGGAGAAACCCTTTGCCATTGATGTCAAAGGGGGATAGTAACTTCAGAGTAGAGAAACATCATAAAATGGGGAGTTTGTGTATGAATTTAGTGTGTTTCCCTCAATGACAATGGGGGATATTGTTGGACATATTGTCATTGATGTCAACAGTCGATGTCATTGTGATGTGATGATAAGTTGATATGATGAATTTCCATTGATGAAAATAATATAACAATTAGCACAGAAAGAAAATGTCAAAAATATGCAGATAATGAAAATGTCAAACAATATGCAAAGATTCAAGCTTAGAAGCAAGGACATTAATCACGCAGAAGTAATCATGCAAAAGACATAAAACGAGGTGCAAAGGAATCTACCTAAAATCTCATGAGAGGGAGCATATTATATTGCATAAGATCAAAGCATGCATATATCCTTAGTTCAGTTGGAAACCAACTATAAACCAAAAATATACGAAGAGATGACGTGCATGAGGCTCAAAAGAATGACAGACAGGAGTCATCCATTATCATTTTGGGAGTTGTATTGATGGTAAGATCAATTTTAGTGGAAGGACAATGTAAGCCACAAATTTTCTGAAGAGGACATGAGTCGTCTAATCTAAGAAATATTTATGGAGTCATATTGACCATCTGATCTATATAAAGTGGAAGGGTAGGATACGCAAGGAAAAAGGCCCAAGATCCCGAATACTTGAATTCCCGATAGTCATTGGATAGAGTTAATCCTTTTCATGTTAAATAAGGACCATCATATTTGGAGAATACATGATGACCATTGGATCAGGATAGTGGTCAACTTCGGCACTAACCACTTCGATGAGAATGGGTTGAGAAGACGTAAATTCACCTGAAGGCTGAAGTTCCGAAGTCAAGAAGTGAAGAAACATAACACACACATTAGGAGATCTGTGTCAGCAGACCACGTCAGTAAAGACACATGGAACAATCATACGGTGACAAGTGTCAACGTCCAATTGGAATTTCAGGTATGTGTAAGTCATGAATCTAAGTGACAAGTGGCAGCCACTCGACCAGTGCCAAGTCAACAATTACGTCAACAAGTTTCATCACTTCAGGAGTATGTACTTTGGGTTAAACCAATTTATAAACAACAGTAACTTCCCTAAGCACCTAAGGCCAAAGTTAATGCTAACCATTGATCTAATTCAGGAGCATTCTCGACAATTGATCAAGTACAATGGAAAGATAAAGTAAGCGTAAATCACAAAGTAACGCTAATCGTTGATCTACTTCGAGAGTATTATCAATCGATGATCAAACATAGTGGAAGTATAGCGTAAGTGGAGGTGTTAAATGATAACAAGCGGTCATCATCGCTTTATGACTTATTCAGTAGGTAATGACTTTGGAGGAATTGCTACTCCATATTTTAGGAGCCACGAATAGTCGAAGTTTGAAGTGAAAGAGAACCGTACATCTCAACTCTTGATTAATTTTTAATCTTTGATTGTGATTGAAGCCTCTATATAAGTAAGGATCATCCAATCACAAAAGATTAAATATGTAACGTCCGATCTACTAGTGAATACCGTATACAAATTTTGATGAAATCTTCTTCGGGAGATTTGAAATATTATAGAGGATGGAAGTTGCGAAGAACAAAGTTTCGAAGTAAATGAGAATCATGCATCTCATAGTGACATTAAACATGATCGTTTATTTTATTAAATGATCAAGAACTCGCTTGGCCTAGCGCCTGGTCACCAACTTCGGTTGTATGCAATAAAGAAATAAGGGTAAAAGAAGAGGCAATGATTAAATTAATAAGCCTCTGGTTCTGCGCCTATGGTCATATGAAAATGGTTTGAAGGAAGTGCCTCATACATATTTCATCTCTGTAATTCAATAGAGAATTAACACCATAACAATATAGAGACTATGTGAAAGATTGAACATGATATGTTGATGAATTTAGGACACAATAGAAGCATGAGAATGATATAATGAGTCAATCCATGTATGTGATCAACTCATGAAGACAAAATAACTAACACAATCATGATTAAGAGAGTTAAATTATCAACATTATGAATAAAGGATAAAAGGAAAAATGATATTATTTAAATTTTGATATTATCATTTAAATGAAAAGGTACAATGGTTCAAATATCAAAAGATACAATGAAATAAATTAACACCAGTTGGAAGACTATATAAACAAGAAAGAATGCTGAGAAGAAGAGTAGTTGAATTTGTTGAAGTATATATATTTATATATAATGGATTGAATGAAGATTCATTTTATCAGGTTGGTGCCTATTACAGGATGGATCTTGTATGAGGATTGGATTCCTCACATCTCAGTTGGATATGAGATCAACAAGCTGCGACTTATTATGAGAGTTGGATTCATCATTTCTCAGTTGGATCCGAGAACTGCAAGCTGGGTCTTGTCACAGAGAGTTGGGTCTCTCATAGTTGCTTGAAGTTGAAGATATTCAAATATTGATCTTATATATTGAATCAAGTTAAATAAATATATAAAATATTTATTCTTTTATATATTGGTTGAGAAAATGAAATAAATATATGTTGTTGAGTTAATTTATGAAAAGTGGAAAATTGTCCAAAGTTTTGTGACATTGATTCACCCCCGCTCTCAGTGTCAAGTTTCCATTTCAACATCATTGTCCCTATTTTTAAAAGTGGGGATAAAAAATTCCCTCTAATTATAAGACCATTATTATTAGCCCCATTTTAACCAAGGTATACAAAATTATTTTGGAAAAGAAGATTAGCCTATGGCTAGAAAGCCACGAAAAAAGAGGTAAAGGCCACGATAAATTTAAGAGATATCATTCAACTATGGACCACATTCTTACAATTAGGATCATTGCAATAATAAAAAAAATGATCTATGTTGTTTCATTGACTTTAGAAAATATTTTGACATAGTACCGAGGACAAACCTTTGGGATAGGTTGGAAGAGATAAAAGTGTCTTTCAAGTTGAGGGATGTTGTAATAAGGGTGTATGATAACGTTATTTCCAAGTTTGGGAACACTTTTTTCTAGTCAAAAGAAATTAGCTACAATACTAGAGTCAAAAAAGGGTTTCCCTTGTCCCCTACCCTTTTTGGCATATACATTGTGTTGTAACATAAGTTAAAATTCGAAAAACAAATTCACAATTTCGTCTTTTATTTGAATACATTTTAGAAATAGTTCGGTTTCAGATAGTGTTAGGATTAATTTTAATTTTTTATGCCTTGTTTGACTTTAAAGTTTCATGCATATGGATTTTAAGTTTATTCATGATCCTATAATCCAATCATCGACCTCTATCCTAGTTTCAAATGAATGGATTAATGGATTTCAGAATTCCTTGTCGGAGGAAAATTGTGCAGCTCCTCCAAAATGGCGTCACCGCGGATGGTTGAGATTCATTCACAACTCCATCGAACATGGGATGATCAATGGTTCCAAGGAAATGCCATAATCCTTTTTCGGAGTGTCTTTCGCGAAGCCAAGTTTTCGTCACTCCGATGAACGTCAATTGCTCAACAATCCAAATTTGTTGGTGTATCCAATGAATGGTCCAAAATAGGCCAAAAAATCCAAAAGACACACATAGAATATGATGATAATGTGTCATCCATCAGGACAATTAACAAGCACCACGTGTACAAATGCAAAACCCCATGTACAAAGGTCAAAAGCCTTGGAACCAAGTGACACATGTAACACCTAGTTTCCACTTCATCTCTACTATGAGCATATGTGAAGCTTCCACGTGTACTAGCTGATGTTATCAATGACTGTACCTTACTATGATGGTTTCCTTCTGATGATAAACTCAGATGCCATATTATTTTTGGATTTAGATCAATGAATTATATTAAATCTGAGACCTCCTTCATTGGAGTCTTCATATTCTCTATGAATTTGAATTGACCACTACGATGAATGGTGTGGACTGTCTTCTGTTGATTCTGAATTGACCACTATGAGGAACAGTGTGGATTGAATTGACCAAAAAAAATTGTCTAGTGAATGTGAGATTGATAAAACCAAGATCAACGATTTTGATGGCATATCGATGATTATCCAATAGACACCTATTTTCACTTCTGTTACATTCTTTATTTGGGTATCTGGTAAACAAAATGAGGAGGTTTCACTTCAAGGGTTGAAAAAATACAGGAATTATTTGATTAATCCATTTTTAGAATTCGAAGGATTGAATAATATTTGTATTTTGTTATTTATTTGTATAAATATTATCCAAAAGATTGTAAAAGGGAATTTTTGTGCCCTGAGAAAATACACAACTTCCAGTAAAAACTATATCTACATAAGATAGAGAGATTATGATATTCATTTATATGGTTTATGTGCTTCTTCTCTATGTTTCCATAAACCACTATCTTCTAATCAGTTTGGCCATGCTATAGTTTTTGCAACTTGGTACAACCTCCACTGTAGTAAATTACAGAACAATTATACAAGTACAAAATTTCCTCTACTTTGTTGAGTTAAGTAAAACCTATGCTTTTATAAATTGTTTAAATTCTTCCTATTTCATGACGTAGGTAAATCCTCTGCTATTTCATCTATTGGAGATGAAGTAATATATATCAGTATTGGATACATTACTCCTTATTTCAATTATTTTTTATGTCAACTCTTCTTTCCATCTTATTAATTTTTAAAGAACTTTACGATCAGATTAGGCCTCTTTATTTTTTATTATTATTCATTGAAAGTTCACATTAAATTAAGTGTATTAAAAAATTAATTTTAATGAATTGAATTATTATTATGAGATGCATTGACATTGATCTTTGAGCCAAGAACAATATCAAGAACAACATCTTTTTGGTGTCATTTTAGGGAGTGGATTTGAAAGACTTATCTTTGTTGGGAGTACGAAATTAAAAAATATGATTTTTGATGATGAACAAAATCATACACAAGTGGGATCTTTAAAAATCCTCCACCTGATGAATCCATTGTGTTTCCAATCATACTTTCAAGAGACCACTGGAAGTGAGCCCTATTGACAAACAAATGAAGAATTGTTTCAGAATGATCAAGTACCAAATGCCAAGTTTCTTTCAAGATATTTTAGTTTTGTTGCTTGGTCTTTTGTTGTTTTTTTTGAAAAGGTATTATACTATATTGTTCATTCAAATAATCATAAGTTCAAAACCTCATTTCATATCTCATAAAAAGAAACCATGACTTCTTCCTTTACTCAAGTAGATGATATTTTACTATTATTGTCCTCTGAAAGTAATGATAATCCTATTGCGTTAATATCTTTTGAGAGATTTCTTGATAAAAAAGTACATAGTCCTATTATTTTAGAGCATCTTCATTCTTGTAAGCCAGTTGAGGATGTGATCCAGGTGGATATTGGTGGCCACCCACCTATTCCACTAGATCAAAGACCAATTTCCATTTTGGTAGTTTTTCTACATCTTTTCGAGCCCTAAACGTCTAGGGTCATTTTGAGGCCCTAAACAACATTTTTTGGGCATAATAATGTCACACCGTAGGATTTAGCCATAATGTGATAGATACATGTGTATTCCTTGAATATTTATTTCCAACGACCTATCGTGTGCCTAAAATGGAGATCACATGCAAAAGTTAAGACGCTAGGAGGTTGATGTACCAACTTACCCCATCAGGGCTCACATGACTTTTGGTGCTTCGTCTCCTAGGGTTAGGTTTTTTTTATGTTTACGATTTTCTCATTTATGTTTTATGTTGAAAATGCATTTAGAGCCTCATTGTAATCATCCTCTTTCAAATGAGCATAGTTGACACATCTCTTCTCAGAGATAATCTACCACCATTCTAGCTAGCTTATGTACAGTTTGTTGTGAAAAGAAATACAACTCTCCATTTTAAATTCTATTTGGATACTTCCATAAAAATGGAGCCTCCTTATTTTTATGAGCTCAAGAGAAAGCCTCATAAGTCCATTCATCATTCAAAATAACCTTATGGTAATGCATATCTCACTTGGAAAATGAACAAGAACTTAATATGAAATCTAAATTTCAGTCGAAAAAGTTACTTTCCACTCCTTCGAGCAGTTCGAAGGAATTAATTCAAACTCCTTCGAGTATTTCAAAGGAATTAATTCAAACTCCTTTGAACAGTTCAGAGGAGTTCTATTTGTTTGTTCCGATGCACAATGTTATTGTGAAATATTGAGGAAAACTCCTTCGCTTATATCGAAGGAGTTACTTCTAATTCCTTCGATATGTTCAGAGGAGTTACCTTTAACTCTTTCGAATAGTTTGACAAAATTGTTGCTAACGCTGCCAACCTAACCTACCCAACTACCACATTAATTGTTATTAATTAACCATGGGGATATATATGAAACTAGGTTCAGTTTATTATTTTTCAAACATTTTCAATTGAACAAGAAAAACAGAGGATAAAGACACGGAGATGAATGTCGTTCAGAAATCTCCCCTATCCTTTTACAACACATGGTAACATAAGTAGGGTAAGGTTACCTCCCTCTCTCCTTTTCTTTAAGATAGGGTTAGGTTTTTTTTCTTGTTGTTGTTTTGGTTTTGCTTGCCCCTTTTCCCTAGACCATAACTCTCCCTTTCCAGCCATTCGTCACTTCACCCTCACTAGGGCCTTCCCATTTTTCACAAGTCTTAGGTTGGTTCTTAATCTACCCCTGACTACGGAGTATACAACCAATCAACCTTTTCCCACATTTTTTCAAAATGATGGTGGATTTATTCCTATCCTTGTCCTTAGGCATTACCCCCCCAAACTCATATAAGCTACATAGGTTTGACCCAAGTAAGCCCTAAAACATTCCCTCATTCTCCTCTAGGCTGGTCATAGTGTAACCTTCCATCCTTCCATCGGGTCCCCAAAATTCCTAGCAGCAATTTTTCGGCCAAAAAAATGTTACTAGGAATTTTTTCGGCCAAAACCCTTTTTCGGCCAAAAATTTGCATGTCAAATTTAACGACGCCCTCAAAATTTGTGTACAATGTTTTTCGGATGAATTATTTTCCCATGGTAAGCATATTTCGACTGAAAGACTTTTCGACCGAAGCGTATATTTTTAATAGATTCCGTTAAAAACTAGGTTTCAGATGAAAGAATATTTCGACCAAAAACCTGAAAATAGGACTATTTGCAGGAAACTGCAAATTCTCTCCATGTTACTTCATCTTTGGAGGTAGTGTACTCCAAAAAATACTCAGAATTTAGTTTCAAAATTGATACCAAGATTTTAAAAATTGAATATACTTTCATTGGGTATAATTTTTTTTCATTTTCATTGTTTTTATCTAATTTATTTAATTTTATACAAAAATCACTGCATAATATTTTTAGGTGAGATTAGGATTCAGTGAAATGAAAAATCCATATCTCTAAAAATACAAAGTGGAAAGTTATGGAAAATTTATATTCATAATCCTTAAACTGTTCTCTTCAAAAGGGTGTTTTTAGATTTTACATTTAAGTAAAAAAAAGTACGATAGATACGTGGTGGAGGAAAACATGTGTTTAAAATCTGTAACTTTTTCAGATTGGTCAACTTAAAAAAATTCTAGAAATTATAATATTAATCTGTTAGATTCAAAACTATAGTCATCAAAATAGAGTCTCTGTATATTGTTGCAGTATATCTCATTTGTCAAAAATAAAATTTTAATAATGGATACATTGTTGCGGGGAAAAATAACTCATTATCTTTCCCTTCATTTTTAAGGAACATACTGCCAAACAATTGCCAAATTGACATATCAAATCTCAATAAAAAAAATTTGAAAAATAGTTAGTATAAAGCTAACAAAATTATTCACAACTTTTGGTTTTACAGCAAAGTAAAATTCTAAATAAAAAAAATACTTTTGTTCGCCGGAAGTTGAAGAACTTGTTAAAATTACAAAATATTTGTCATAAAACAAGAAAAAGTGTTACCCATCTTCATAATTTTACCCAGAAGTTACTACAAAATTATCTGATATGCTCGGAAGAGTTGACATAAACTCTTTCACACATTTTTTCATAATAATTGGAAACAACACTTCTGATCGTATCAAAGAAGTTAATTTTAACTCCTTCTATACGATCACAGGTGTTCCCCGTAAGTACTCTGAACACGTCAACATGATGACTAACCCTTCTGAATACGTGTTGGAGAAGTTACTAACAACTTATCCAATGTTCTCAAAGGATTTGTTACTAACTCCTCTAATATGCTTGGAAGAGTTGTTACTAGCTCTTCTGATCTTCTCAAAGGAGTTTTTATGAACTCCTCTGATCTACATTAAGGAATTTTTTTTATTATGATTTGATTTTTATTTTCCAGGTTGATGCCCAATATTTTCATACCAATATCTCACTAAGAATTTCCAACTACTAACTTGACATTTACGAGAAGCAACTTGCCATGAATTGTTTCCATTAATTCTTATAATTGTCCGATTATTTAACTGTTTCCAAATAACATGTTCTAAATTTATCCTTTCTACAGGTTCAAGCATGTCACCACGAAAGAAGACAATAATGAAACCAACAGGGGCTGAGCCATCTGGAAGCTCCTAGCGAATAGTAGAGACAAAAATTGTTGGAACCGTATATGATGATACGTTGTGACTTCTAGAAAAAGATAAAGAAAATTTAAAGTGGGGAGAAGTATATTATATGTTTAATAAATCAAAATTATTGGTAGAGGAAGAGGAACCAGATGAGCTCCAGGTGTTTAGGAACATCAAAAAATTGTTATTTTTCAGAGTGGCAGCACATCTAGTAGTTTTCCCTTGTGCAGACGCCATTTGTTGGATTTTTGAAAAACACAGACGTAGATAGTAGATATGTATTTAATGCAAGAAAATAATTGATAGCTTCATTCAAGCCCAATGATTTAGCTAAGTGTTACGATAGTAAGGCTATATAGGATAATTTTAAGGATGAAAATTTATATTAAAATGTAGAAACTTGGGTTAATCTTATTGGTCCTTAATATGCAAAATGAAAAATGGTTGGCGATACTTTTGTAAAAATATTCAAATTTCTAAGGATTTAATATAGTTTCTATATAATTTTGGTAATTATTGAGGTAAATTAATTGTATTCTATGGAATTTAGGCCAATCGATTTTAAAAAAAATAGAAATTGGCAAATCATTTTTTGGGAAAAACCATGGAAAATTAGCCCATTTGTGAAATTTATCCCCTAAAATCATCTATCAGGATAGAAACAAAAATATATATGGTAAAATAATCAATGATTTGGATTTCACACCGAAGAATTTATTCCTGACATGGTATAAAGTAGACAAGAAGTTCAAATATCTACTCAAGAGTTGATACCCCACAACGAATTTAAGGAGACCCTACCAATATATGGTAGCCATGCTATGCAGGTTGTACGAGGAGCTAGGTGAAACCCATTTTACCTTATCATACATTCCCCTAATTTATTTTTGTGTAGATGTAGGGGTCATATTCAACTAGGAATACATTGTCTCAGAATCTCAAAGATGTTATTTCCATAGTTACACAAGCACAACCAGAAAGCTTACGCAATTTCCATTTTTCTTAATATATTCTCGATATAATGTGCATCACTCACAAGTACCCAAACAAAGGATGGATTTGGTTTCCTTCTGATCCCGCCATCCATATCTACTGCAAGGTGCTTCGGGAGCACAAAATATCGAACATATTATCAGAGAATCTGTTAACACTTCCTTGGTCCACTGTACTAGTTTAGTTTTGGCAACTCCCCACCTTGTATGACGGACAAGGCCATAGAAGTTATAATAAGGATTATGGATTGGTATTTAATGGAACATGATACATATATAAGGATATTCGGTGCAACGAAACCACCCCATCTACTTCGTCGGTTCGTCCATGAGAAGCTTGTGCTCCAGGAAGTAGCATATCGAACCATCATACATGGGGTTGGATGAATATTATATAGATACAAGAAATCCATTTGGCTTCCACTACCTCTTTACATTGACAATTACTTCTTTGAAAACACCAAAAAATCCCAGGCAAAAGTAGATGTCTTTCCTTCCTACCATTTTGGAGAGGAAAGATCCAGGAGACATGACCCCAGTAACATCGTCAAAGAGCACTTTCATAGCATGAGACTCCCATATGAGTACACCACTAAGTTTTGTTAAGAAGAAGAAGTACATCTATAGGACATGACTTATGATGAGGTCAATTTCAACAAGCAGGATCAACCAAAAGGTAGAATCGGAGACGAAGAAGCTACAAGAGAGACAACCATAAAAGATGCAAAGAGAGATGAAGCTAAGAGATATTTCCCCATCTTTGTCTCAACTCATTCAGGTTCCTCAAAAGAGGATGAAGGGGAACCAACAGATAAAAAGAGACAAGACAAAGAGAAGGTATTGAAGAGGAGGAATGATGCTAAAAATAAACAAAAATTAGAAGTTGACAAAGCAAAGGACATGGAAGAAAATGAAGCAAAATAAAAAGAAGAGGCTGAAGCATAATCTGTTGCAGAAAAATAAAAAGAGTTAGCTGAAGTGAAAAGAATAGCAACATAATTAGCAGAAAATGAAGTAACGAATAAATCTTCTAAAGAAGAAATGTAGAAGAATAATGAAAATGATACAAAGGATGACACACACCCTATGGACTTGGATGTTCCTGGAACATCCACCACAAGTGCAAGAGAAGAAACAATGACCAGTGGCTTAGGTCTTGGGCCCTGGAAACATTTTCGATCCACTGAAATATTGGATCTACGCAGTTTCACATATGATATAAAACAGATCGAATCATGCAAGAAAGAGTGAAAAAGGTTCCAACAATAGAAGGAGCCCCTTCATTGGAAGTTACTCAGGTCCCCATTATAGGATATTTCAGGGAAGACCCTATGGAAAGAAGTAGGTTAGGATTTGCATTCATGGATGAAACCATGGATAACATACAGAGGTTGTGCCAGCATAACGAAGAAAAATAGATGAGGATCAAAGATATATGAGAGAGGCTCCATCAAGTAAAGATTTATGAAATGATTCTTCTCAATTTTAAGACTAGCGCAACAAACGTGAGGAATGATTTGGAAGGTTACATCATTGACATGTATGCCAACCAACATCTCTTCCAAAATGTGGCTGCAACAGTTATTGAACAAAATGACTGTATACAAATGCAACTAACACAATACAACACTATTCAAGAAGGTATAGAAAATATTTATACCTTGGTATAGGAGAATATTGATGAACTTCTAGAGATGTATAGACCCTCAAAATCAACAAGGAAGGCAGACCTATATGCAACAGATCATTGCTAACAAGTAGGGAAAAGGGTAGACAAAGAAATAACCAAGGAAATGTGGATCTGTTCAAGGACTCACAAAGCTACCCAAGAGATGATAAGAAATGGTATTCTCCCAAGACTAGATAAACTTTTGAAGAATTTGGTCACATAAGAGTTGGTGAATGTGGTCCAATAAATCATGAGTCGAAGCAAACAAATCATCGAAGCATCAACCTTTGTATCTATTGATCTTATTGACTAGAATCTACTACAGCCGATGAATCTCCAAACTATGATAGAAACTTATATGAAACGATTGGAGAAATGTATTAGCGCCCTTGATGATAGCATTTCCATGATCAAAGAAACACTAGAACAACTATCTTACATGAGAATTGAGTCATTGTATAACCAATTGGAGATTTGGACAACTTATCTCTGAAGCAAAAGTTCATAGGAAAAGGACAAACAATTGTTCTCCTTTTGTCCTTTTCTTATCTAATTCAAATTTTGTCCTTTCTGTCACTTTTCATGAGAAAGGAGAAGGTGAACATTTATGTAACTACCTCTTCAATAAGAAGGAGAAAAGACAACTAGGATTTACTACCTTTTGTATAAAATAGACTCGAGACTCCTTTGAATAAGACCTTTTCTTGGGGCTTTTCAAGCATTGTATAGAACCAAGAACTTTTTTGAGAACATATATAGTGTTAATGAATATTGAGAAGCCCTTAGTGCCAACATGTTATAGAAGGAATTATGTATAGAAATGGATCGAAGTTTTGAACTATTTCAAGTGAAGATATTTGTTGTTTCTATGGAATGTAAGAATGCTTTGTTTTGTTGTAGATTAATTCATATACAATATCAGATATTCTACAGTTATTGACATTTCTTTTAATATCTCAATGCCTTGATTTTTGTGAGTTATTACAGTATATGTTGTTTTGGTCTATACTAATATGATTATACACATGCATCTTTCTCCTTTTTATACAACTAAATGTATTTATAGTCGTGTAAAGTTTTAGTTGCATTATAACTCATTGGTTACTTAAACATTGCTCCTAGCTAGGATAGATTAGCAAATATTAGTGATAGATTAGTTTTCTTTACATACATGGTATTCATCTAGATCTCTTCATTTCACCAACCCACTTCATCAGTACACCATACCATAACAATTAAGAAAACCAAAAGATAGCAATAAATGGCAATTGAGCCAAATTCCAGATGGGACTCCTTATCCAAATGGTGTATAGTCTAATTGGGATTATATACCAGAGATTACCCCTTGTTGTTGGGAGAAGTTGAACCGGTCAACAAAATTGGTGTTAAAAGGAGGGCCATATTTTATGGCTTACATACATGAATTAAAAAGTAATTGAAATCAGTCTTCGACGAGTAATCCCAACTCACAACCTACTATGTTTCCTCAAGTTGAGTCCGAACAATAATTTATTTACGAAGACTCAAAATATAATTTCGGAAGTGCTTCTGATAGTCCTTAAATACATTATGAGACTTGGTTTCGCATACCTCAAGAAGAACTTCATGAAACACATAGAATTACTCGTTCTGATGCGAAATTGATTGGAAAAGTACCTACAACTTTGGAACTCCCTAGGAGAAAATAAACACGTGTAGAATGTCCTAGTACATATCCTAATTTCTACATTGACTCTGTATACAACCTTATTGAAACTTCATTACAATAGGTCCCAATACCCTTAATCATAGATACATGTTTCCTTATCGAACATGAAGAAGAATTTAGAGGTGAAAAATTGGAAATCACCATAGAACAAATAATGGGAGAAAACATGATTCACAGTGAAGTTATTACGCGATGGAGAGCCCAAGGAGCTCTCAATTTGGCCGGATAACTTCATGAAATTCCAAGGAAGTTTGATAAACTTTTACCAAAATTTGATTTAGACAAACCTGAATCCCCAAAATATCATGTCAATACTTTCTTTTTTTCCATACATCTTCTAGGTGTTCAACATGATGACATAGTGTATAGGTTATTTTCTTATACTTTTTTTGGGAAAGCCTCTACTTGTTATTTCAGCCTACCCACCATATCTATAACTGACTGGGATAGTTTTGAAATACTCTTTATGAGACAATTTGGAGAAAGGAAAACAAATGCATCCCTCCATAATGAACTAGGAGCCATCAAAATGAACAAGAGGGAAAGAGTAAATGGTTTTAACCAGATATTTATTAATGTCTCGATTAATTTTCCCCATGAGGTAGCTCCCACTTAATTGTTGGTCATTGCATATTATACAACTACATTAACCCCCTCCATAGAGATGTTTGTAAAACGATCTAATATAAACACATTAGCATTAAAATTTGACAAGGTTGAGACTGTGGAAAGAGAATTATCTGCATATGACCAACATCCACTTTATGAGGAAACTAAGTGGGCTGGGAAGAAGCCACTTCTATTAGCTAAGCCACCCAACAAGGAATCCAAGGATTTCTATAATGTGGTTAAAATGGTTAATACGTTATCCAATGAAGTGGTGGACCTTAAAGAGAGTGTTGGAAGAGGATCATTGAATTCATTAACTTTCCACCCATTTTTTAAGAAACCAGAAAACCCACCACAATCGCCTAAGCCACCACACATGGATTTTAACTTAGATAGTTTCAGTAATGACATGTATTTCTCCTATCATCAACAAAATCACCCCAAACGAATGTGTCCTCACTGGATAAACTCCATGACCCTGGTAATCAACCAGTTGTTGTATCAACAAAGTTTAGATGATGAAATCCATGCACTATATCCTTCTGATACTAGTAACGAAAATCCACTAGAATCCACTATGCCCTTTTGGTACTAGTGTGTAGAATCAAAGGATGAACAAATTGAATAAATCCTTGTAGGATATACACAAGTGGATAAAGTAATTTCCCTGAAAATATATAACTTGTGAAACAAAGGTCTAGCATCTGAACCCATGTCCTCCAAAGAAGAAACCATCTCCCTTAGAAAAACAACACCTCCCCATGTTATCCCGAAACAAAGCAACACAGTTCTAGAAAAAACTAATAATAAAACTGGAAAGTATGTTATGGAAAATAAAGATAAACCAAGCATGTCTAGCACTGTTGGAAATAATGAAAAGGTGATTCAGGGAAAATATGGACAAGATAATACCAATTCAAATTCGCAAGTCCTAGATTATAATCTAATTGAAGACATGAAGAAGGTTAAAGCTAATATTTCCATGTTTGATATTTTCTCCCTCCCCCAACAACGTGAACTTCTAAATGATTCTTTCAAATGCCATGTGACTCAAACAAAAGGTATTGTAGCTACTGGAAGCCTAATCCCTGGAAAGGATGCATACAAAATCCATAAAGTAGAGATAATAACAACTATAAACACAACAAACATAGGCATCTTTTTGAAATATCAGGTACAACATTTTTCTGCTTACTTATGAATTTTTTAATTTTAATGTACACAATTGTTTAGCAAATTATTGTGCCTCTTGCAATATCATTCCTTTTTCTGTTTGCCAAAAAAATAAATGGTGTCCCACAAATAAAGAAACAAAGATCATCTAGTTAGATAGAATGGATATTAAAGTGAAAGGGGAACTCAAGGATGTATTAATCATATTTTCATCCGACCCCATAGTTCATCATACTATAGACATAGTTGTGGTAGACATACTAGAGAGTTACGGTTTGACCTTGAGTAGAAATTAGTCAACCAAGCTTCAAGGTTATTTCACTACTGATTGGTCTCATCTGTGTCTACCCTATAAAGGATTTATGCCAATAAAATGTAGGTTGACAGTGAAGAACATGTGAAGCACACAATGACGAAATTGGAGGGTTAAAACGAGCCCATAATATTTTCTAATTTCGTTTTAGGGAATTATTTTTTTGAAATTGATTATGGTTGTTACGAAGCTCAAACTTCCAAAATACCATCAGAACTAAAATCAAGCCTCTATCCATGAATACATAATGGCACATGTCCAATACTTATTAACTTAGGATTTAGTTTGACTAACAAAAATAACACCCCTGACATGTGGACCTTGTTCTTTGATGGTTCTAAAAAACAGGATGGAGCCAACATAGGATGTGTATGTGCTATGAGGAAAATATCTCTATGGAATGAGATAAAGTACAATAGACGGAATGGAATGTATAAATAATCTCTAATCCCAAATATGTTATATAAATGAAATGCTATCAAGACAAGGCCAATAACCTACCTCATCTGGACATTTGATGAAGACCACCGTTGAGCACACAACTCAAAGATTTATACCTGCAACTTGTCCGGATACACAATCATATGGTGACATTATATAGTGTTAGCATATATATTAGAATAATCCATTAACATTCATGAAAAATATTCCCATGGAATAATAATTCAAATATTTTCAAGATATCAATTGGACGAGAAAATAGTATTTCTATTAAAATAATCAATAAAAGTATATATGTGACAAAGTTTTGTAATGACACATATCAGAACCGAGAAAATAAGTCCCTCCAGTTGGGCCTCCACCACTTCAATCCTCCATCAAAGGAAAGCTCATATAAATGAGACAATGGGGTTCTCCATCACAAAGAAGGAAGAGCTTGGGGGATGAACAAGGAGTTCAGACTTTCAAGAATAAAGGGATCAATACTCAATATGAAGTGAAATTTCTCGAGAGTGTATTTTCTCTCAAAGTTGAATTTTCTCCCTTTCAAAGGCTTGGATATGGCTTAATTTATAGCTTTCAAATGGAACTGAAGGGATGAGTCAGAGAGTTTTCAATATATGGAAGGTCAAGGATCATGGATCTCATGACATGACATGGAAACCCTACATAATTTTGAATTTTCATCACCAAACCTGATGTACATGGGTTGTAGAGGAGAAACCTGTGTATACGTTTGTTTTCTAACAGATAGGGAACATATATGTGAAAAAAATGATTTTTTGGGTCTAGAAGGTACAAAAGGGGACTTCAAGTCTCCATAAGGAAATCAAAAGGCCATCCAAGCAAGTTGCATGGGGTGAGGCAAAATTTGTTGTAATAGTACTGATTGATCCCAACCTTGGAAAAATGTTTATATCATGTCGTTTAGATTTTGAATGCACCAACAACATTGTTGAATATGAAGTCTTAGTGCAAGGCCTTAAAAAGGCCATTTACCTAAAGGTAAAATACCTTAAAGTGTTTGGTGATTCTGAGATCATTTTTCAATAGGTAAGAAATACTATTCATTTCCCGTCTTTACATCTAAAATACTATCAGCAAGAGGTATGGAATTTGATTTATTCATTTGATGCATTTAATATTCATTCTATACCTCGCGATCAAAATATAGATGAAGATATTTTGGACAATGCAACATCTATATTTATGCCTCTTGATGATGTTTTTTCGGTTTAAATGATGTTTAGGCCATCCCTACCAGACAATGTCACGAGTTGGAGAGTGTTTGACAATGATTTACAAATTATCAACTTTCTTACTAGTTCAAACATGTTCCAATATTTAGTAAATTATGATGAAGTAAATCAACAAGAGTTGTAAAATCATCGTAAAGGAAATGATAAGGTGAAGATAAATTTTGTTCCAAAGAATGTTTTGACTATTGAAAATTTATTTGATTTACAATCCAAGTTCAGAAGGCCAACCAATACAAATACCAACAACTCTACTATGATGCATTTCTTGGGCAATATGGGAACATTTAAACATCCTAAGTATGTTAACTTGGGCACCCGTTGTTCATATTCATAAAAACACACATTCACAAAATTATTCAAGAAGTACCAGGGTAAAATCATGAAGATGGGTGTCTATTTTTCTTGATTTATGAGAAAAAAAACTATATTTTCACAAGTTGTTCAACTTCTGTGATACAAACATATTTTTTTATTTAGAATTTTACTTTACAATAAAAACAAAACTTGTAAAGAATTTTGTTAGTTTTCCAATGACTATTTTTCAGATTTTGTTTATTAAGTTTTGATATGTCAAATTGACAATTGTTTAAAAGTATTTTCCTTAAACATGAAAGGAATGATAATGAGTTATTCCCCTCCCCCCCCCCAACAATGTATCTATTATTAAACTTTTGTTTTTAACAAACAAAATATACTACAACAATCTATAAAGACTCTATTCTATTATGACTATAATTTTGAATCTAACGGATGAATATTATAATTTCTAGAATTTTTTGAAGTTGACCAATCTGAAAACGTTGCAAATTTTAAACACATGTTTTCCCCCACCTTGTATCTATCATAATTTTTACTTAAAAGTAAAATCTAAAGATACCCTTTTGAAAATAAGAGTTTAAGGATTATGAATATAAAATTTTCTAAATTTTCCACTATGTATTAATAGAGATATGGATATTTCATTTCACTAAATCATAATGTTTGTCGAAAATATTATGCAATGATTTTTTTTTTTAAATTAAATATTATTAGATAAAAATAATTAAAATAAAAACAAATTATAGGAATTGAAAGTAGATTCAATTTTGCAAATGATGGTGTCATTTTCGAAACCAAATTCTGAGTATTTGCAGGAGTCTGCAACCTCCAAAGTTCAGGTAAGATTGGGGGAATTCTCTGGTTTCTAGATACAGTCCCAATTTTAGTTTTTGGACGAAAGAATATTTCGGCCAAAAACATATTCTTTCGACCGAAAAAATTAATTCTAATGGAATTCGTCAAAATTAAACAGTTTCCAAGGTTTTCGGCCGAAAAAACCTTGTTTCGACGGAAAGATGGTTGAGCGAATTCTATCGGTTGGAAAAAATGAAAATACACGTCATATCGTTTCATTTTGTGCCAAATCGTATAAATACACTTTCGGCTGAACACATTTAACACAATTCATCGCTTGTTTGAAGGTTTTCTAGAGCACCTAAACAAAGTTTCAAATCATCTTTTTTATTTTTGTTGAATAAGGTAATTGATGGTTGTTCAAGTTTTTATTGGAATAACAATTTATATGTTGAAAGATAAATGTTGAGCATTTTTTTAAGGTGAAGTCTTTGTTGAACATAACTTTTATAGATAACTATACTCATGGAAACAAAAGTTTGCGCAAGAGAAAATTTGATCGCACTCGAGATGAAACTCACCATAACGACCAAAGGAAAGAGCATCATTGGATAAATAAACAAGAACATGGAACTATTGAAGAAAGAAATGATGATAATGTAAATAGAGATTTTCAACAAGAAGAAGTCCAACCAGGTATGCATGCAAATATTATCTATATTAACAGTATATAATTCAAATTTAAAATATTGTTTAATATACTTGATTGTAATTACAATTTGATGTTTTTCATAAAACATAAATAGATTTGTCTCATAATGTCGATGATGACATTGAAACCGAAATTGAAGAAGAAGACATTGAAACTGAAATTGAAGCAGAAGACAAATCACCTATAGGTATGTACATAAATTTTGATAATACAAGATGAACAATTGTATATAGTTTAGTGAATTTATGTTCGGTTTTTTTTTTTTAATATAAACTTTAAATTGAAATATGCACGAGAATGCATCAACATTGATGATCAAATATTAGAAAATCTTTATACTGACAAATTTGGGAAGAAAGAAGCTAAGCATTATATAAGATATTGAACTAAGAATATGTATAATATTTTTTTCAAAGATGAATCAGTAATAGTACAAGATCAACTTTTACTCTTTCTAATAAAGTCAAGAAAGTTAAAAGAAGCTACATCATTATTGGGTATTCAAAAGTCGACAAAAGATACAAAGGTGAAACACAATGTCTTTGACAATATAACTAGTGTATTAAAAGCTTTTGGAAAATCTCGAAAAAAAGATGTCAGTGTTGCACGCAGAGTGATACAAACAACAGTTGTTTCATCTAGCAATATAAAATATTGTTTGACACGACACATGGAAAAAAAAATGGGAACATCAAGAAAAACATTGTACAAACATAGAAAATTTTGATTGTGAATAGATGCAAATGATGAACTGGCTTGTTGGACAGTGATTTCTAGACAACCCTACAAAGATAGACTTGCATAAAGTGTTAACTAATTGGCCTGTAATTGTTGGTTGACAGAATCTCACGTTTCACCACATACAAGGGATGTGTTGCAACGAATAATAGCATGAAAACAATATGAAGAACATCCAAAACATATATTTCCAATGACACAAATAGAATTGTTCAATAAGTTTAAAGAAGAGCACAAAGAAATTAAAATGTCCATCAATACATTTGTGCAACAAAAACCATGGTTTGTTAGACCCATCACTGTTCGTGACACTTGCTATTGTCATTATCATGTGGAATTTGAGTTGTATTATGACACTTTTCTTGATTTTCGTAAAACTTTATGGCCAAGTTCACCTCCTCCTTCCACATTCTATGCTTTTATATCTGAAATTTTGTGTGAAAGAGAAGGTGATGAATTATTTTACAAAAAAAAATGTGTTGGTGGAAAGAAATGTGATTGTTGTGGAAATTTAAGTTTGTTTCACTCAAAGTATCCTATTGATAAGAATGATCAATCATTTTCTAATATAACAATCAATTGGAAGGTATATTAATATATCAACAACACGACTCCACATTCTTCAAATGTTATTTCCAAAAGGATTGATTTCAAAGTAGATAAAATCAGTGTGATAGATTTTTTGAAGAAGTTTGAGGAATAAATTTATAAATACACCAAGCATTCACATAGAGCTCGATGGAAAGACCTAAAATTCAAACAATCCCGTGAAGTGTTTCCACCAGGGACAACTTTGTTTGTAGTTGATTTTGCAGAGAATTACACATTCGTTGCACACAAAGAAATATAGAGTGAATATTATCATTTTGATCAAGTCACGCTATTTGTCCACGTTCTATATAGACATTCTCAACGGAGTCTTGATAAAATAGAAATAACCAACTACAATTGATGTGTTATTAAAGAATATCAATTTTATATAAGTGATGATCGAGCACATGACACACATTATGTACAACATTGTTATGATAAATTTTATGATTCATTGAAAGAATGGGGAATCATATTTGATCAACATTGGATATGGTCATATGGGTGTGTCGGTCAGTTCAAATCTTCAGGACGATTCTATTGGTTATGTCGTCTTCATAAAAAAACAAACCTTACACATTGTTGGAAGTTTTTTGAGACTGGTCATGGAAAAGGAGAGCACGACGGTGTAGGGGAATGTGTAAAACGATATTTTTGAAGGTATTAGATGAACCCTCATGTCGATCGATTTGAATTCACTGATCAAGTTTTTGAATGGTGCAAAATGGTGCTAGTCCATGAAAATAATCTATCAAGGGATGTGCACAGGTGTGTCTATATATACATGTTACACATGTACATAGGATATTTTTATTTGAACGTGTTCAAATTAATATTCAATATTCAATCATTTTATTGAGATATTTCAAGTTAACAATTTCTTGTCTTGATCCAAGAGGCTCCCTAGGCTTAGAAAATGCTCAAAACGCAAAATTTTCATAATTGGATGAAACCAATTCCATTGCGACCAGCTTGTTGCACTGATTCCGGTAGTATATTTACTTTCTCAAACAGACGTTGTATGAGAGAATTATCATACTCTCACCATTTTCTCAAACAACTAAAAAGTCAAAGGTCAAACTAGCAGAAAGTCAATGATGACATCAGCATGACGACAACATGAAATCACCAACAACACCTCATGATCCAGACTTGGACTGATGGCAGTGTGACAAGTGGCAACACTTGACTGGGCAGATGTAGATGGCAGATCAATTAGAATTGGACACATGGAAATTTTTGGTGAAACATGGTGGTGCCACGTGGCCCAGGCATGGGCAGCCACGTGGCATCCAGTCAACAATTCATATGGAAAGTTCTAAAAATATTGGAGGTCCATGGGTTTTGAATCCATGACCACTACCAAGCCCAAGCGCCTTGACAAAGAGCCCTTTTACCAATGCGCTACTATATTACATGTTAAATAAAAGAAGTTTAATTTTATTTAAATTGAAAGGTTGTAAAATGGCGCGGAAGGGGGGGGAATGGGGCTAAGCCCCAGCCCGTGGTCACTTGCAACCCATAATATATCCAGGGCGTGGGTGCCTTACCAAACCACCAGCATGCACTTAAATGGGAGGTTACATGGTATCCACCCCAAATCCAGGGGTTTATCCACCAAAAGGCCCTAAGGGTTTACCTATTTTAGGCCTTGGCTCCATGGAACACGCCCAAAACCATGAGCTAGCGCATATCCAGGGCCAGCGTGTAGCTCAAAGGGTTGGCGCTTGGCCATATGGATTGCATATGACCGTATTTTGAGGGTGCGCGCCCAACTCTAGGGGGATACACTGTATATTTAACAAAAATTGGGTTTTTGTAAGCCTATTATGTATTTTTTTAATTAATTGGCCTGATATTATGACCAGAAAGTGGTTTTTTGTGCATATCTTAGCCATTTGGAGGGGGATTTGATCCCAAAAAGAGACCATATATTTAGGGAAATTTGGGCTTCCTCATCTGAGGATGAAAACTATAAAAAGCAGGGCTTTTGAAGCTTGTAGGAGACTTTTTGATGCAGGGTTTTGAACAGGTAGTTTGTAAATTTTGGCCTTTTCTCATGATTTGAGAGACAATTTTGCCATGTTGTTTAGAAGAGTTTGATGGTGCATGCATGAATATGAGCAAGGAGGTCTTGCACAACAGGCATGAAACATGTAATGTAACAACAACGAGCATTGTAAGAGAACTTTGAGCATATTAAAGACTAATAAAGAAGTCCTCCGCTTAGAAGCGTGCCGGGAGACGTAGTCAACAATTGGTGAACTCTGTTATCAACCTCTTATCTCTATTTCTCTTTCTGTTTTGTTTTTCTATTCTCTTCATTTGTAGCATGGATATTAATGGTTGATCTCTTTATTAATTAATAAGAATCAAGTAAAAGTCACATTTGATATTCCACAAACAAGATAATAAGTTTATGTATTTCTCATTCTTAACGATCCGATGCAAAAAGTACAGTAAACTAACTTGCAAATTTATTAGTAATACCTTCATTTTTTGATCAAGTTTATGGTATTAGAGCATTTGGTTTTGAAGGTTTGATAGGAATTGCAAGAATTAGATGCTTACCAGAGAAAAATGCAAGCGAGGAGGAGGCCAACTTGAGGTTCTTGACATAGAGATTCAGAGGCGGCCGCATAAGCAAGATATGTGTTCGCCACGGAAATTGGGTCCCTTCAAATATGAAGATAATTTCTTCAAGGCCTTTAAATTGATGCAAGCCATGGTAGAGGAGCTTTACCATGAAATAGGTCAGCGAAGGAATCAAAAAGTTGAAGAAGGTGAATCTTAAGTAAGAGTAGAAGGAGGAGTTGGAGGTGGTGGACCTTCAGAACCTTCTTCTCCTTCATCCTCATCATCTAATAATGAAGAAAGTGTACATTCCTCCAAGGATAAGAAAAAAAATCATCATTATTCTGATATGTTGTTATTAAAGTTAGATGTAAATTTTCAATTACCCACTTATGATGGTGAATTAGATGTAGAAAAGATAGATAATTGGGTGAGACAATTAGAAGTCCACTGTAGAATACAAAAGATTGTTGATGACGAAACTAAAATCCAACTTGCAAATCTCAAAATGGGAGGCACAAATCTCATATGGTGGGAAAGAAGAACGAGAGATGATCTTAAGAAAAGTGGTAAAACAATATCTTCGTGGAATGGTTTTGTTATTGCATTAAAACAACAATTTTACCCTTTAGCTTACATGCAACAAGAAATGATGAAATGGCAATGTTTAAGGTAATCAAAAGGTCAAAGTGTATAAGAATATACTCAAATATTTCGTAAGAAAGCTTTAAATTTGGGTATTCCATTATATACACAAGAGACACTCTTAAAATATATTGGTGGTTTACATTCTTATCTTAAGCACACTATCATTATGCTAAATCCTTCTAACTTTGATGAAGTATGTGTACAATCCATTCACATTGAATCCAGTAAAGAGAATGTTGGTGATAGTGTTTCTATAGATACTTGGCAAAGAAAGGATGCATGGCAAAGGAAAGAGAAGAAGACATCCACAACAAGAAAGGAGATGCCTACTTGCAAGCATTGCAAGAAAGTAGGCCATGATGAAGATCATTGTTGGGTCTTTCATCCTGACATAAGGCCAAAGAAGTATGCCAAACAAGGAAGGAAGAACACCACAGTTGCGACAGTTCAAGTGGATCTTGGATCAGATTCCAGTGATGAGACACAAGTTGTAGCTATGGGAATCCGAGGTATAAATTCTTATGCAAGTTATATCTCTTCTAGTTTAGTTGATGTAAATGATGAGTGCAAAAGGAATGAAGTTTTCCACATAAGGGTTATAACACATACTGTTAAAGTTGACACTCTTGTAGACAGTGAATCACAATCCAATCTAATCAGTGAAGATGTTGTAAATAACTTGGGACTTGAAACTAAGTCACATCCTAAACCATATCCATTGGGATGTATATGTGGTGATAACAATTTAAAAGTAACAAAGCAATGTAAAATCAAGTTTGCAATCACTTCTAATTATGTTGATGAAGTAGAGCTTGATATAGTGCCACTTGACATATGTGGAATTGTACTGCGAAGCCCATACCTTTATGATAGGAAAGCTATATTCTACAGGGAGGAAAATAAATATTGATTCAAGAAAGATGGGAAAGAGTACATTGTTCGTGCTCATCGCATGAAAACTGATAGGTCTTTTGCAGCTACAGGGCAGTTAAAAAGAATGATAAATGCAAGAAAAAGTTTAACACTTATGTTTATAACAAAACATGAAGTTAGTGATGCTAAACATGAGATTATTCCATATGTTTCAAACAGTCATGAAGTGTCACGAGAGGTACATCATGAGGTTCAGCTGCATAACTTGATTACTGTTCCTGTTCAAAAGGGGAAGCATGTTTTGTCATTTTCCTTTGCATACTCAGTATTGTTGATTAGTTAATTTTTTTTCAGTGGTGTATGGCTGCAAAGTGCGATAAAGAATGTAGATGATTGTGCGATAAATGAAATGATATTTTGATAAACAATGTTATCTCAGTTTTCATGTTTTTTGTGATTAGTCAGGTGATCATTATCCCAACATAGAGGATGGATGATACATGACAAAATGGGGAGACAGTACCCTCACTTCTTACCTGAGTAAAATCATATTGTTGGTGATCCAAAAGCTTCCAGAGTGGGGAGGAATGATCTAGGAGGCTCCCAAGGCTCAGAAAATGCTCAAAAATCAAAGTTCTTAGAATTGGATGAAACCAATTCCATTGCGACTGGCTCATTGCAATGATTCTGGCAGTATATTTAATTTTTCAAATGGATGTTGTATGCGAGAGTTATCGTACTCTGACTGTTTTCTCAAAAACTAAAAAGTCAAAGGTCAAATTGGAAAAAAGTCAATGCTGACATCAACATGACGACATCATGACATCACCAATGACACCTCATGATGTAGACTTGGACTGATGGTAGTGTGACAAGTGGCAACAGTTGACTGGGCAGATGTAGATGGCAGAGCCAATTAGAATTGGACACATGGCAATTTTTGGTCAAATGTGGTGGTGCCACGTGGCCCAGGCATGGGCAACCACGTGGCACCTAGTCAACAATTCATATGGAAATTTATAAAAATATTGGAAGTCCATGGGTTTTGAACCCATGACCAGTACCAAGCCCAAGCGCCTTGACAAAGAGACCTTTTACCAATGCATTACTATATTACTTGTTATATAAAGAATTTTAATTGTATTTAAATTGCAAGGTTGTAAAATGACA
>JZKD02S0883308.1:329775-349981 GCA_000966675.3 Picea glauca | reverse complement strand
TTAGACCAAAAATATATGTGTCTAATATTTTCTGAGTTTTGCATATTGCTGATATTTAATTTCTGCGTTGAAAACGATGTTCATAATCCTCATGTTTCAATTCTGAAATTTATTTCTGTTCAGAAATTTATTTTGTGTAAAGTTTTTAGATGTTGAAACACCGCTGTAGCTTATGCTGAAACACTGCTGTAGATTATGCTGAAACACCGCTGTAGCTTATGCTGAAACACCACTGTAGTATATGCTGAAACACAATGCCGAGTATATGCTGAAACACCAGGCTGTAGCATATGCTGAAACAGTGCTGAAACTGAGTTTGGGATTTAAATTTGGTAGAAAATTCAGTGAGACTGAAACTGGGTGGGATTTTGAAAAATTTAACAGAAAGTACATGTATTTATGAATATCTAGGATTCTAGAATCATTTCCAGTTTAGTTTACTTTCATGGTCCATTGAATTAAAAAAAATTGTATTTTTGATTAATTATAAAGCTTACCAAACCTTATTTAGAAGGAGAAGATACAAAAAAATTAGTTCAAGACTAACAACTTTGCCACTTTTTTTTCCATCAACTTAGTGCAGACACCTTTGAGCAATGATCAGACCACCACAATCTATCAATCCAAGTCTTGAACCAAACCAAACCAAATCTATTCTTACATTAGTATTGGTGATTAACAGATTAACAACAAAGAAATTTTATTTCAACAATGACATAGTAGAGATAGAGACTCTCATCATTTTAATTTCATAGAGACCTCTATTGGTGAAATGGAAATGCCACAAGACTTCCATTTATGGAACATAAATTGTGGTGCAATGAAGAAATAATGAAAACACAAAATTAATGTCCTATAAATACATAAGTGAGAATATGAAAACCATATTTATGTTATAGCTAGCTTATAGAAGAAAATCAATATTACTAAAATAAGAACAAAGTCTTATAAGCTTCATAGTGAAACTCCCATTGAACAAATCCTATAAAATACTAGTGGTGTGAAAGAAAGTATAGTCCGTGTAATGATTTTTTTATACTATTTTCAACCATATTTCCAAATCAAATAAAATTGAAATTATAAGTAAGAAACTATAATTTTTATTTCACATTTTCTTGAATAAATTGATATTTTGAGAAATTAAATTTGAGATAATAAATTGATATTTTGAAAAATTAACAGTATCAGATAAACAATATAAGAGAAATCAAATATGAGACAATAAATTGATATTTTGAATTCTAAAAATATCATATATATATAATCAAAGTATGAATAGTTACACCACCAAATACATAAGTTCCACATCCATTTTAGGATGATAACAAAAACTAAGACATTTAACTCCAAAATTATGGACTCTAAGCCATCTTTTTAAGATAGATCACTTCATACCTGCAATTGAAACTTGCAAAAAAACAAAATTAAAAAATTAAAAATTAAAAATTTCAAACATGCAAAATAAAACATAATTCAAAAATTAAAAATTTACAATAAAATTTATGTACAAATTTAAAATAAAATATACACGTGTACCATTTTAGATTTAGATAAATAAAGTAAATTGTGATTAAAGAAAAATTGACATACATACCAAAAGAGTTAAGTCTCATCCTCCAACAAATATTAAATAAACAATAAGAAATAATAGCATATCCAACCAGAGTTAAACAAATTTAATATTTTCCCTCACAAATTTTCAAAACTTTAAAAATAGTTACTCTTCATATCAATCATTCATGATTTAAACAATTTGTAAAATCTTAACTAAAATCTTAAAAAAATTTAAAGAGAAAAATTGTGTTCTTGGTAAAAAAAATTGTGTTTAGAGTTAGATAATAATCTGAAAATAAATATAGAGTTGTGTATAAAGAAAGTTCACAAATCTCCATATTAAGTCATTCTTCCATTCAAATACTTATCGCCTTGTGGATAAATTCTTAAATCCTTCAAGTGAAATTCTCATCCCAAATGATCGTGTTTGATCTTATTTACTCAGCAGTAAAATACTAATCTCCTCAGCAGTAAAATACTTCTCTCCTCTTCTGTAGTGGTCATATTATCAAATTCCATAATGCCCTTTCAAATTAAAGGATTCATAAATCTCCATATTAAGCCATTCTTCTAAGAAATTACTTATATCTATGAAAGTTCACAAATCTCCATTTCAAAAAACATTCTTTCGAAAAATACTTATCTCCTCTTTCTGCAGTGGAATAGATGTTCTCATATAATCTGTCATGTACATGGAGAAAACACAAATTTACACATATATTAAGTCATTCTTCAAAAAACATTTAAATATTTCATCATTGGAATGTATTCATATTACATATACATATGTATAGATTATTTGTAAATCTACTTGAATGTTGGTTTTTGTGGTTAGTAACCAACTTAGTTAAGAGTTTGACAATGCCATGAAAAGAAGGAATTCACTTTGTTGTATGTCGAAAACACAAATTTCCATACTAACCCATTCTTGGACAAGAAGGCAATGAATGCAATTGAAGAAAATTTAGAAACTTCCACTTTTCTGATGTGGGATAGAGCATGCTCTCAAATAATCAACTGTTCAAGTTCAAAATTAGGTCTTCATCATGATCTAAACTTAAATAAGTTTGAATGTACCATTTAAGACAATGATAATCTCATATAGGGGTTCTATATATTTCAAAATAATTGATCAAAGCATTGAATAAAAAAGACTAAACTAAAGATTTGAGAAAACAAAAATTTGATAAAAGAAAAAAATATAAGCTTATTCAACATAAGATTATATAAAACCCCAACATAAAATAAAATTAAAACTCACTAATGTGTAATGAATATACATTTATGAATCATCATGAATGTATGCATTCTTCCTAGGTATGGGTGCTTCCTTCGCTTCCTCCTCAATCCCAATCTCCCTCCCAAACACACTCTCAGGTACTCTCTTCTCCACATTACCCTATATAATACATTTCAAATTTCAAAATTAAATTTAAATGATTTTAACACATTAAATTTAAATGATTTTAACACATTCAATTATACCTGTGAACTTCCACCCTCTTCAAACTCTCCCAATGAGAATTGAAACAAGTCTGCCCAAGTAGTAGGAGATGGAACATGGATCTGTGAACACCACAACTAAGAACTAAATCTAGAATTCAATGTGTTCAAATTTATACAAAATTATAAATGTTGTTGATCTTATTCAAAAGATTGGAGATTGGACAACTAAAGTGCTCATCTGTGGATATTAGAAAACACATTCCTGATTCAACCCATCCAAATTTAAACTTGTGGAATCAGGTCCCATATTTACTAAAGATTCTTTTAAAATATCTCCAAACTGCAATTAATGAAAATAAAAACTCAATTATTTATATAGATACAATGACATGTATCTAAAAATAGAATTAGAAGTAAACTATTATAAAATTCATAAAAAATTTACTAACTAGAACACATGCCAATCTGTTGTTAGGTTCATCATTCTGAATGACCTCCTTCGAACCATCACGTGATTTTTTTTCATACTCTTAAAGATATTCTAGTGACATGGTATCTAACTCCACATATGTTTTATAAAAAAATATGGCCCGAAAATTGGCCTCATCTCGCTAACGGTTCAAACCAACATCAACACTATAAAAAACTGATTCCAAATTTTCCCCCATTGCATTCCTAGCCTCTTTTCCAACCTCTGATGAAGATCACAACTCTGAATGTGAAGCAAATTCCCCTATTGGGCAAGATAATAAAGGTCATGGAGGCATCTGCAATGTTGCATTTCGGTATGCCCATTTTCAATCATATGTTCATCATTTATCAGCCCCATAATAATCGGAAGATAGACTAGTATAATCAGGGTGCATGTCCATGAAAAAATCTGAATAAAATTTCCTTGCAAAATAATGTGGAACCTCGTCGTTCCATAGAAGTTTTCCATATGCTTCCAAAAATCTATTATACAGATGTCCTGCATTGTCGGGGTGTTTAAAATATTGCACCTTCAACATCTTCAGCATTGACCCATCTTTGAAATTGAACATCGAAATTACGTTTTCTTTTGAAACTTTATTTTTTATTGCATCCCATTTATTAGGGCCCATCACCTTTGACTTTCGTCACCTCATCAAATCAACAAAACTTTCAATGGTTGGCCCCATCTTTTGATATGCATCCATAAAATTTTGTAATGAATGCAAAACAATCTGCAAGCTTTGTTTACTCTCTTGAGGGAGATCCAAGATCTCCAAATCATTTTCCAACCTCCTTTTAACACCCGAGAATCACGCAAGGGTCTTTTCTACATTAATCCCTTCCTAGGAAAGTTCATCACCAATATCTGAAGGATAGGTGGATGTAATCATGTAATCTTATGTTTCTTGATAACGTCGCCTCATAAATCCACCTTCATCCTCTGCATCAACATTAGAATCTTCTTGACACCCACTCTCTATTTCATTGTCGTCCCTCGCTCTAAACTCATTGTCTACACACACATTTGAAAGTAATTACAACATTTAACTTGACATAAATTTAAATACACAAAAATACAACAAAAATAAACAAAAACAAAGAAAATTACCCAAAATATTCTCTTGTCCTGAGGTATTATCTATATTCTTAGATGTAGAAGTATCAATGTGAAACCCATATAGGAAGGTTTCATCCATAGAACTTTATTGAACACATTTTGGAGTTGATCTATTCACATACTCGTTTGATAATCTCCTCTGACGATATTGTCGTTTGTCACTCGAAGTCTCAGTCAAAGAAGGGGTTCCTCTTCTTCCTTCTTATGAGAGCCTAGAGGTTTTCGATGAATGTTTGGAGACTCTCATCTCAACATCTCGTCTCAATATATATCCTTTGTAAATTCATGAAAAGTTAAGCACAAGACAAGTATGAGTTAATATCTCCAATATTGACCAACAAAAATTATGAAGAAAGAAAAAAAAATAAGACAAAATTAATAGAATTGTTCTTTATGTTAGACACAATTATAATAGGGTGATGTATAATTCCACTACCCATGTGCATTTCAAATATATTTTGGTTTCTAACTATTAGCACAAATAACCTTGGTAAATCCACAAAAAATGAAAACAATATTTAGACAAGAACATATTAGGACATAAAGTTGATAAAATGATCCAAAAGTACAAGTAGAAAGGAAAAGTCATAACATGATAAGCACTTACTATGATGGAAACACATAATATATGAAGAGTACTTGGGTCAATGTCTATTAACATAGTAGCGGTTGTCTATATGGGCAATCAGATTTCATGCATCCAACGGGTATGGAGCATAGTCCATGAAAATCAACGATTAACTTTACGTCATGTTTGGTTGGATGGACGAAATATTCCATATAATTAAATTTTAAATCGATTACATCATTACTTTATGATACAATGAAAAATTACATCCAGTCAAACATTTTCTAGCTAATATGCAGCATAAAGCCATGGCCAGGGCCAGATAGAAAAAGAAGTTGAAAATTCTACTCACATCCATTCAAAAGAATTTCCATATTGTGGTGGAAAGGAGGAAGTAGTTTCCATGTCTCATCCCAAAATAAATCATTGGTTCCATCCTTGACTTCCCCAAAACAATGAGTGTGGGTAATATCTTTCTTTTTCTAGACATTGTTCCATATTAAGGAGCTTAATTTTTTTTCTAAAAGTATGATTAGGTCCCGAGGCTCTATGAGAGGGTAGTACTTCTTGCACCAAATGAGGGCCCATAGAGTTCCGTACTTCATTTATCTCCAAAGAATGATATGGGGACATCTAGATATTCAAGAATGAGTCATCCTTCGAGGTTAGGGATACTGAGTGTGTCCAAGTGACTAAATCCCATTTCTTTTATTTGCAAGTTCCACCCCACACAAAGGATCTTTGGAGGTTTAAGACAACTTTCAATATCTCTTTGGGAGAAACCATGGATTAAAACAAGTAAAGAGGCATAAATTGAAAGATATACTTGAGAAGTACATGTTGTCACGATGCGTTGAGCATTCTGAAGGACCAATTAGACAATTTTTTGTTCATTAAAGAGAGGAGTTCATACCATGATGAATTTCATCATTTGTTTTCAATGAGAAGGAATTGATATATTTTGATGGAAGAGAGCTCTTTTGGAATCCAAGGATCCTATAGATGTGAGTCTGTACAAAATATGTAGTGTGAAAGAAAAAAAAAACTGATACTGAGCCTTGGCTTCTATGGCTGTAGACTGAGCCATGAACGTATTTTCATCAACAAATTGTTGATGGGAGATGGGATGCTCCTCATATTTTATTTTCTACCACAGTTGTTTTGATGGCTCTTCCAGAACGTTCATCCATCAAGATGAAGATGAAGGTCGATAGGGGATCTCTCTTCCTGACACCATTGGAGGGGGAGAAAGTAGAAGGAGAGTAGTTGATCGGGATTGAAAAGTAAGAACAGAAGGTAAGGGAAAGTAATAATTTAATCGAGGGATTTAGACATCCAATTTTAAGAGAATACCGAGGGTTTTGGAAATTTTCATAGAGTGGATTCAACCATGTGGAAATGATAACCCAATCCAAGGGTTGTAGGTGTTGAATGGAGTCAAGAAAATGAATCTTGTCAGGGATAGAGTTGGGGCCATAAAAATTAGTGAGAAAGAAAGTTTTATAGGACCATACAAGCTGGAAGGGAGTTGTGAAGAAGCACTTTGTGGTAAAGAAGTTTGACAAAGTTATTTTAGTAGGGTTCTAGATAGGGGAAATGCCTCCTGCTAATTCGTGTGAATATAAGGCCATATCTTGGGGTCCCTGCTAGATGCAAGAGGAAAGGGTTTGAAGAAGGACTTGGAGGCATTTAGTTTCTTGTATCATTACTATAAATCGATTTTCCTGGAAGATTTTTTTGACTAAGAAACCTGTGCCTGGTTTTACCATTAAGGCCTTTGATATTGCAAGAGATGACCTTCATGAGGAATGTGGGGGGTTGGGTAGGAACTTATATTTCATCAAAGTAAGCTGGCCCGAGTTAACCAAAAACTCTCCCAGATATTTAAGAAGTTGTTTTTTGCTTTGCCAACCTGTTTTTCTTTTTCTTTATTTTTTTTAGGTTGAGAAGAGGAATATGATTTAATTATTGTAGAAGGAATAGAGGGCATACATTTTATTTTTGTTGATGGGTTGCTAAGAATTTTATTATGAATCAGGGAGTCCTTCAGAAGCTGAGCTTATTTCTCAACGATTGAATTCAAGTTTTTATGCTATTAGGAAGAAGAAATGGACTTTAGGTCAAGATCCCTAAGGTCCATTTCATTGCCATAGAAATGACAAGGCAATAGCTTAACCTGTAATGTATCCATATTTGCTAGAATAATTATTTTCTACAGTTTTTCTACAGGAATATACCCAGATTGTGGAAGAGGACATGAATTATTATAAAGTCGGGGACTAAGCTCATGATTTCTTGAATGGGGTGCTTGTCATTTCATGGAGCCCCGTACCAAGGGGCATACACTCAAGGACTATTGAAAATGTTGAAAATGCTAAGGAAATTTCAAGCTTGAGTGGGCTTCATGAGTTTGTCTAATGATCATCTAATGCCATCAACTCATCCAAATGGTCTTGTCACAACTCTTCTTCAGACATTCTGGTGGCCTGTGAAGCTAACAATATGAGTATCAGGAACTCTTCTAGGACCATAAAGGCTAAGAAACCCATTAGGAAAAGACCAAACAAACTAATTGAGGTATATCTTATCAACTAGAACAACACTATTATGATTCCCATGTAAACTACACCCCAAGTTCATAAGCAGGTTTTGTTTGTCAGCTAGAGTATGGTTGTTCATCATTAGCAACAGGGTTTGTTCTTATACTGGATTAGCACCAAGCAACGTATATTTGTCCCCAAAACCAATGGGACCATCATCTTAGTCTTACCCCAACAGAATGGGACCGTGTTGAGTAATTTTTTGAATAATCGGCCTTCACTTTGTTGCTAGTTTAGTGATTTGATCCTGAAAGAAGTTGAATAAATCTTATTCTATGTCAACATGTTCTGCCACATTGTTTCCTTGTCTATCTTTTGAAGATGTGATGTGATTGTGACACCTTCATTGAATGATAGATCTATGGAAGAATTTTGTGTTCTTTTTCCCTCTTTCAGCAAACATATTCTTCTTTTCCTTCATGATTGATTATGGGTTATCCTAGCTTATTACCATTGATTGTGGATCAGGTTATATTTTTACCATTACTTGAATATGAAAATTAGTACAAAACTAACTATGAGTAAAACTTTCCGATATGAGTAATGTATCTGACTATGAACTACTGATTACACTGGTTTGAATCTCCCATTGTGTAGTAGCGAGTGATATTTATTCCCATTAATTCCATAACATTCCATACTATGAATCTCATCCTGGTACCAGAACAATGATCATTATAAGGAAGTAAGTCCATTGAATATGGATACTACTAACCTCTACCCTATTTGTCCAGTTACAGTTAAAGGTTGTTGTATGAGCTATAACATAAGGTCATGAATAAAACAACATGATTGTTAACTACAAAGGGAAGTATATAATACGAACTAAAGGAAATATCTTAACCTATAATACAATGGGAATAGAGCCATTCCATTACTATGATATCAGTAATACAAGAACAACTTAGATTAAGGTTCAACAAGGTGATATCATATTACCTATTTACCATAATCAATATGTATTTTGATATTAATCTTATCTCTTATTAACTACATGGGATGTTACTAGAAAGAAATGGAACTAAGTATCAACACCTATATTACACTTGTATGTGTTTCCAATGCTTGTGTAAATACAAAGGGTAATAGATCACCATCGTCAACTAGTAGCTAATCCAAAGGGTAATAGAACATTATCTTCAACTAAATGCTTGTGTAAATAAAAAGGGTAATAGATCATTAACAAGGGTCTTTCAAAGGGTATATTCTCTTATCCAATACATATGGGTTTTACTTACTCTGATTAAGAGAGAGCTAAAACAATGGAATTAGCTTCATATCTTACCCATAGAGTCTCAATCTAAGGTATAGGTCACTAATCACAAGAATTGTTGAATCGTTTGAGTTTCTAAATAGAGATTCAAGTTCAAATTGCATTTTTTACTTTTTTGAATGGAGACACAAGTTCAAATTGCATTTTTTACTTTATTGAATGAAGATGAAAGTTTAAATTGCATTTCTGCTATGAGTTTTTCGTTTTTTTCTTATCAGTTTTCTCGGGTATCGTTAATTTTGTTCTATTTCCGAGTCTTCATAATTTTAAGCCCTTCTTTGTTAAAAATGGAATCTAGCTTGACTTTTGGAGTAATCATAATTGGTATCTCAGTCCATGGCATTGGAGTTAGACATTTGGATTTAAATTTGCTATTTCTTATCGTTCTGTAAATGAGGCATTGACATGAGATGTTCACTTCTTCTGTCTTTTTGTTACAGTACAAAGTATTGTAACATATTTTAGTTGTGGGAATAATTGTAGTGGACATTTTCCCTGTGTTTCAAGTTTTATTTCTATCTATTGTACGTGATATTTTGTAGATTTTAAAATTGTTCTTTCTTCTAGCTTTGTAAATGAGGCTTTGACATGAAATATTGATGTATTTTATCATTTTCGCTATCAATGCAAAGTGATTGTTACATATTTTGGTGTATCTATTCTGGAGGTTGAGGGAATGACTACAATGAATATACTACGTATGTTTCATTGTTTGTTTTCTATTTGTTGAGTGCTATTTTAATGCATTTTTTCATAACATATTACAATGTAATTTGTCATAACATATAACAATGTAATATGTTGTAACACATATTACTATAACATATTACAATGTAATATGTTATAGTAATATGTTATAACATATTACATTGTAATATATTATAACATATGCACTGATATTAAATTTGAAAACATATATTATTTGAATTATAACATATGCATATATATATTAAAACATATGTGCAGATATTATACATATGCACAGATATTAAAATTGAAAACAAACTGTAAATTTGTATAAAACAAGCTGTAAAATGTAACATGTAAACTGTGAAATGTATTTAAAATTGTTCTTTCTTCTAACTTTGTAAATGAGGCTTTGACATGAAATATTGGTCTGTCTTTTATCAATTTTTCTATCAATGCAAAGTCACTGTTACATATTTCAGTGTATCTATTATGGAGGTTGAGGGAATGACTTCAATGAATATATTGCGTATGTGTCAAGGTTTGTTTCTATTTTTTGAGTGCTATATTAATGCAGATTCTTCATAACATATTACAATGTAATATGTCTTAGTGTTCAGGATATAAGAGCTAGTTATACCAAAGGTCTGATTTGGATCACATACTTTAAGTGAATGGGTTAATATATCACATATATAGAACGAAAATTTTATTAAGATTCATCTAATTCAAGTAAATTTTATGCCTACTACTTCTCTCTCATACTCTCACATTTTTTATCCTATGTCCAAAATTGTTGTTTCCGTGATTGCAAAATTATTAAGTCTCAATTATAGTTTTATAATGGATACAATTGTTTTTGGGTTTCCTAGTAGCCTTGTCACACCCCGAGAATCAATCCTTCATAAAGTTTGACTTATGCAAGTTCTTGGAAAATACAATGCACCAACAATTTTTAGATTGTAGGGGTACTTGGTCAATCAGGTACCAGTCTCACTTAATCCATATGTTAATCCATCAAAACTACTCACATTTGGGTTATTTTAAGTCTAGGATGGTGACTGACCAGCCAACATGTTTCTCTCCCAACCATTGAGTGGCTGCCTATGATAAGAGAACATGTCATCAATGAAGTTTTTTGAAGTATGTAAACTCTTTTATGTCTATATTAGACTTTATTAGCCACAATGAAGTATTCTTTATAATTATTCATTTAGTCAAAAGGTCACTACAATTTCAAAACAACACCAGAGTGGGAGACTGATTCCTTTTTGAGAATTTTACTATGATAAGAGTCTATGGTTTTGAAGATGAGCCATATCAAAAGTGAGTGTTGAATTTGGTTGTTCTAGAGACTGAAAAAAAGTGAAATTCAACCAGTTGTTGACTACAAAGCCAACAAGATCACATTAAATGTTGATCAAATGAATTTCAAGGAAAAACCAAATCTACAGAGGTAGGTCACTAATGACTTACAAAGAGATGTGACCAAGACTCATGAAAATATGAAGAAATTGAAATATGCATTAATCAAAGTGGAGAAATAGTTGAGGTGGGATAAAGTGGTTACTACAGGAAGGAATTCCACAATCAACAATCTATAAAATAATATTTATAACTTATGATACTCTAATATTACATATGTAAAAATGGATTTATAAATTGAATTCCTGAAGATATGAAATTTTTATAAAATACAAAACGTTTGAAATAAAAAGTTGACAGTTTGAAATTTTTATGAAATTTTTATAAAATAAAAACCATTTGAAATGACTATGACTTGGCCACTGGGGGCCATCCATGTGGCGAAGCTATGGGAATTCCCATGGCTTAGCCACAGGGATGGCCCAATGCGGCCAAGTCATAACCAATTTTAATAAGACATTATATATGCACAGAAAAACAGGGCATTTGAATCTAAATATTTAACACTGGAGTGAAGGACTTACTCTATTCTTAATATTTGATTGTTAAATGTCTATATCAAATTCACTAAATCCATATTGTTTATAAATTATTTATTAATGTCTATATCAAGTTCACATTTTTAAGTAAATCCATATTGTTTATAAATTTATTGTTTGTGTGTATAATTTGAACATATAAACATGTAATTTTTAAATTGTTTTTCTATTTTATTTTTAAACTTATTAAAAAATTAAATTAAATATATATGTTTTAAAATTATTCCATTGTATGTATATTTCAAAAATATTCCATTATAAATTATAAGATAGACAGTAATTTACAACGGTTATATGTATATTTGTTGGGCACTCAAATGATCAAATGAATATGTATATTTGTTGGTAACTCAAATTATGAAATGATTTTGTATATGTAGAAATCTAATTGACCAAGAATCCCTCAGTCTTAGTTTTAGTTTGAATGATAGATTCAGAGAAATGTTATTAATGTAAGATTGCAATTTGCAATGCAATAGTTGAACTTAGATGTATAATTTGTTTTTAGTGATAGTAAATGTTGTTTAATTCTTGTACTTAGATGTGTAATTTGTTTTTAGCGGTAGTAAATGATTTATAATTCAATTTAGTTAGATCTACAGTTAATACATCTCACAATTACAGAATTTAAATTTAAATTACAAAATGTAAATGTAAATTTAAAAATGCATATAAAACTACATTACATAATTTAAATTTAAATTTAAAACTGCATACAAACATTAAAATTATAACACATCCCACAAATAACAATTATAAGTTGAAAATGTTGTAATACATCTCACAAATAACACTGAGATAATCACTGCATATAGATTGTGACTTGGCCCCGCGCGGCCAAGTCACAGCCCATGGATTGTGACTTGGCCACAAAGGGCCAGCCCTGTGGCCAAGTCGTTGGTGTGCCCACGACTTGACCAGGGGGTTGCCCCCCCGCGACCAAGTCATAGCCTGTAGACTGTTACTTGGCTGCAAGGGGCCAGCCCTGTGGCCAAGCCGAGGGCGTGCCCTGGGCTTGGCCACAGGGCTGGACCCCCGCGACCAAGTCACAATATTTATTAATGTCTATATCAAATTCACATTTTTAAGTAAATCCATATTGTTTATAAATTTATTTTTTGTGTGTATACTTTGAACATATAAACATGTAATTTTTAAGTTGTCTTCCTATTTTATTTTTAAATTTATTTAAAAAAAAATTTAAATATATATGTTTTAAAAATATTCCATTGTATGTATATTTCAAAAATATTCCATTATAAATTATAAGATAGACAGTAATTTACAATAGTTATATGTATATTTGTTGGGCACTCAAATGATCAAATGAATATGTATATTTGTTGGGCACTCAAATTATGAAATGATTTTGTATATGTAGAAATCTAATTGACCAAGAATCACTTAGTGTTAGTTTTAGTTGTTAAATTGTAAGTTTGAATGATAGATTCAGAGAAATGTAATTAATCTAAGATTGCAACTTGCAATGCAATAGTTGAAATTAGAGATATAATTTGTTTTTAGTGATAGTAAATGTTGTATAATTCTTCTACTTAGATGTATAATTTGTTTTTAGTGGCAGTAAATGCTTTATAATTCAATTTAGTTAGATCTATAGTTAATACATCTCACAATTACATAATTTAAATTTAAATTACAAATTTTAAATGTAAATTTAAAAATGCATATAAAACTACATTACATAATTTAAATTTAAATTTAAAACTGCATATAAACATTAAAATTATAACACATCTCACAAATAACGATTATAAGTTTAAAATGTTGTAACAGATCTCACAAATAACACTGAGATAATCGTTGCATGTAGATTGTGACTTGGCCACGAAGGGCCAACCCTGTGGACAAGTCATTCGTGTGCCCACGACTTGGCCACAGGGTTGGCCCACCACAACCAATTCATAGCCTGTAGACTATTACTTGGCTGCAGGGGACTAGCCTTGTGTCCAAGCTGAGGGCATGCCCACGACTTGGCCACAGGGTTAGCCCCACATGGCCAAGTCACAGTCAGTGGACTGTGACTTGGCTGTAGGGGGGCAGCCCTGTGGCCAAGTCATTGGCGTTCCCACGGCTTGGCCACAGTGCTAGGCCTCCATATCCAAGTCATAGTGAAAATACCTAATTTAATTCAATTTAAATTAAAAATTACAGAATTTAAATTTAAATTTAAAAATTAGACTTACCTATCAATCCGATCGCCCGCCAACATGATGACGCCAACATGACAATGCCAAACACATCCGTGCCTACAAACTCATTATCACTCACTCACTCAAGAACTCACTTACACTCACCAAGACCTCAAAAAACTGTAATAGTCGCGTTGTGCTTTAAATATATAAACATGTTTTCGGTCGAAAGAATATTTCAGATGAAATATTCTTTCAGTCGAAATATCTTTTCGGTCAAAATATCTTTCGACCGAAAAGAGGTTACCAGATGAAAAAAATATGTCCAGCTAAAATTATACATGAAAATTGAGGGCGTTGTCATGGTACCGTTAGATTTGACATTCAAAGGTTCGACCGAACCATATTTGGGTAAAAAAAAAAGAGCTTTCGACCAAAACAATATATTAGTCCGGCCGAAAAAATGTCTTTCGAAATTTTGGAGATTCGATTGTCACGAAAGTGTTACCCACCTCCATGAATTTACCATGTATCGAGATGTTTTCTCCTACACATATGACGACTTGAAGATATATGATATACAAATTATACAACATGTGATTCCTATCAATGAAGGGATCAATCCCTTTCAACGGGAGCTTAGAAAGATACATCTGACTCTCAAACCTATCATACAAAAGGAACTCAAGAAGTTGTTAGATGCCCAAAATAATTTTGAAAGTAAGACATTCGACTTGGGTATCTAATATGGTGTCTATTAGCACATAAAAGTTTTTATAATTTTTTGTTAAAAAATTATTATTTGAGCAAAAAATGTGGTTTTAAAGGGTCATTATGCTCCCCAGATGAAGTGGGTTATTCATCAGGTTAAAGATCAAAGAGTTCTTTTGGAAAAAAATTATAAATTTGGTTTCAAGAGGTCCTTTATGTCATAAATTAATCATTCCACATCCAAAAAGACAATTTATCTCAGCCGATAGAATTTTGAAGAGTTACCACCACCCATAAATTAATTATCACCGCCTTAATTGTCTTATTCATTTAATGATCATCACCGCCACACCGTTTCATTTTTGGTTGATCGAATTTCAAAGTGGCAATGAATCTTTTATGTTCTGGAAAATATAAATTCAACTTAGGTATAGGAAAGGGGCAAGCTAACCGACTAATTGTATCAGTATATATACATCTATGTAATTCAGATTTTAGTATGCACAAATAGAGAGAAAATTGATAATGATATTTTGAGAGTGTTAAATACTTCGTTTATGTTTGAATTTGAGTTTGTAAACTCATGATAATGTTCATATTTGTTACAAAGTAATTTATTTTGTTGTAGCATGAATACTCTGTTTTTTGTTTAAAAACTTCAGTTAGATCTTTATGTTGTGCAATGTTTTGTTGCAGAATCTTATTAAGTTTTTAGTACAAAAGTACTGGGTGAATTTACTATTGCACAAAATGATTCAGTGAAGATTTTTACAGCCATAATCTAAGTTTTTAATCTGTTGTTATAATTTCCTTATTTTTGTTATAACATTGTTTTTGTTGTAAATCCATTTTATTCTCTGCTGAAACACCTGTTGAAAAGGTTGTTGTAGAACATAGTATCAATCTTTGTGTATGATGCAAGAGTGATTCACTTAAGGTTTTCTTTTGTATTAGATTTTTATTATTTGTTGAAACACGCGCTGAAATGTGTTGTTGAAACACATGGCTATAGCTTACAAGTGCTGCTGAAATATGTTGTTGAAACACCTGGTTTTAACTTACAGGTGTTGTTACATAGTGTTGAAACTTGTGTAACAGGTGTTCATTGGTTTTTGAAGCACTACCCTGCATCCTTTATCTCTCCTTGCGTACAGGCTTCAATGGCTCAACATGAGCTCTGTTACTAAAATACACAACATAGAGAGAGGAAGAGACCTAGATAAATATGACATATGTTTCGGCTGGAAAGACAACCGTTTTCGTAATCTCTATAGGGAGTCAAATGGTTTCCCATTATTTTTCTAAAAAAAAATACATTAATGAGTGTATTGTTATAATGACTTGAATTTCTTTCCTTCTTAAAATAAAATATTAAAATTGACTCAACCAATTCATTTTTTGTATACATATTTTAAGATTGTTTCAAATGATTTTAGTGATTTTAATTGTCAACAAAAAGTTTAATAATTAAGAAAACTAAATTGAACTCACTCCATATTATGAAAAACTTTTAATAATTTCAGAAATTATGTAGTTGAACCCACCTTCATTATACTAATTAAAAATAATTAGAAAAACTAAGTTGAACTCACTCCATATTATGGAGAACTTTTAATAATTAATGAAATTATGAAAAACTAAGTTGAACTCACTCCATATTATGGAGAACTTTTAATTATTAATGAAATTATGTAGTTGAACCCACCTTGATTAGACAATTGTCTTTATCTTGTTTAACTCTTGATGTCTTTTTTTTCAAAAGATCTAAAATAATTCGAAAACTGTTCAAATATATTTAACTAAGGATTCGTTAATTTGAAAATGATCATTTATTTGGAAGGAATGAAGATGGAAGAACGCGTATTAATAGGAGACTATTTATTCATGTCAACACCTTTTTAAAGAACAAAACCAATGTAATAGTTTTGTAAATTAAAATTCTTATTTCAAAGAAGAATTGGGCTCAAATGAATGGTGTTATTCCAAAGCGAGATTGGCAATTTTCTCTTTACAAAAAATATTAGATCATGGCGAATTGATTAAGCCAAATCATTTGTTGCAAGACCAAAAAAAAGTTGAATTATGGACGATAAATTGTGTGTTTATTTCTTTATTTGTTACTGTGCTTGTCACTGTATTTTTTTTCTTTATTTGTTACTGTGTTTGTGACTATATTTTTTTTCTTTATTTGTTATTGTGTTTGTGACTTGTTGGTGGACTAGCTTTTGGTTAATAAATTATAATTTAAGAATATCTAAGTCATCAAAATCCTTGTGATTGTATTTTTTTCCTTTATTTGTTACTATGTTTGTGACTTGTTGGTGGACTAGCTTTTGGTTAATAACTTATAATTTAAGAATATCTAAGTCATCAAAATCCTTAGTTGCAAGATTAAAAGTTGAATTATGGATGATAAGTTGTATTTTTTTTGGTTATTGTGTTTATGATTTGTTTGTGGACTAGCTTTTGGTCAATAAATTATAATTTAAGAATATCTAAGTCATCAAAAACACCAGAAAATCTCACACTAACTCTTAACTAGCTAAATTTTTTAAAGTATATTCTCTAACTACAATGACACTGTAATATATATGATGTTCATAAGGAGAGTACATGAGTTCACTACTACAGTGACATCTTAAAACAATCTTTTATTGGTATTTCCATACCAATCATACACATAACAAGTGGTGTTACATTGTTCTTGATACTAAAAAACTACTCAGTCTCTACAATAAGTAAATAGTCCAAAAATAACAAAAAATTGTAAGTGGATAGTCCATAGTGTTTACTGACATTATTACATTTTGGTACTAGATATAGCTCAAAAAGATATTAGTCATGGACTTCCCGGATATGAAAATATAAGTCATGGACTTCCCTGATATGCTATCTATATCATAAGTAAAGATGAAGAGATAGTAGGGGGTCCTCATGGCCATCCTGTCATTTGTTGTAGTGGATCTTCCCTTCTGGAACCTGAAGAGTTTTTTTTGAAAGTATATATTCTTCAACATCTCTTCCCTGTACATATGATCAAATCTAATAGTGTTGAAGAGTGTAATAAGTTCCCTAATCTTCTCCATCTAGCCCATAAGTGAAGTAACCCTTAAATTACTCATGTAGTTTAACCAATCAACCACTGTCTTATAATCTCGGTAGATCAATTCCCAGCCTATGAGCTAAAGATAAAGTGGCCCACACACCAAATAGTTATGCTCTGGTGTTTGGCCCCATACCACAATTGAATGTCCACCTATAAATAGTATTCCCCAAAGTCTTTATGATACCCCAGCTCAGCTCAAAGTATCATTTGCTTCTACAACACCGTAGAACCAACATATAGATTGCAGAGTGAATTCGGGTGGTTTTTTTTTCCTTTTATTAGTATGAATTTGAGGGTACTGAGCACCAACAACGTCCACAATCCCTCTGATCTGAAAAGGAACTCCCTGTACTATAGTTGTGCAGGATTCAAAGGTACACTTATTCCTTCCCAACCAGCTATACCAGCAAGTCAACCATATATACACTGTAAATGACATTGAAAGAATAAAAATCATCTTACAGCTCTAAATAAGCATCAAAATTTACATAGCAAATACAAATTGGCCACTTACAGGACAAGCTTGGATGAGGAATACAAAAGACTTGAGTTTGTGTGAACATGGGAATTTCTGGTGAATTAAAGCAAGTAATTCTAACTTATTACATTTTCCTTCCAACTTGTGTTAGGTGTAGAAGTCAATCCATTCTCCATTAAGGGGGAGACTTGGAAATAATAGAGTAAGCACTAGTTGTAAGCGCCAGTTGTAAGAACTAGTTATAAGCTTCAATTGTGAGAGTTAGTTGTAGGCGTGTTAAGAGTTAGTTCATAGTTAAGAGTCTAGTTGTCTTTGGTTTGCATGTAATTGACTCGGTAGAGTCTTTTCCTATATAAGGATGTAATCCATCTTCATTGAATAATAGAGAAGTGAGCGTAGCCTCACCATGTGTTTGTTTCGCATATTTTATCTTGGTATTTGAGCCACAGGAGTGAGGTGCATAAATTATAGAGGTTCATAGGTCCCTCCTATGGTAGGGTGCGGAGGCATATTACTCACACTCTCGCGCATGCTCGGAACCAAAAAATTTCGCACACTGCTGTGCATTTAAGTGCGAACTTCCTTCACTATTTTCGCAACCAAGTAACGAGTGATGTGCGAACTCCCCGCAATTTATAGCAAGGTCGGGTGAGAAAATGTTTTTTGTCTACACATGCTAGATAAAAAGAGGACGCATGGGTTATTGTGAGAGTTGCTCCGATTTGTTTTTTTTATTGCTAAGTTGCATCCCATTGCATGGAAGAGTCCTCATTTGCTGAATCGGTGTGAGAAAATCTATCTGGTTGAAACTTGCGTGGAATTGTCCACAAAGACCTATCTATCGGAGTGCATGCAGAGGCAATCTTCAACTCTGCTGTCACGATTTCCAGGGAAGATGGACTATAAATTTTATTAAAGTGGGTAAGAAATTGTGAGGTGGATGTTTAAAAGTGGGGGTTATGATTTAAAGGTGCATGCATGGATGCATGTTATGATTTAAAGGTGGATGCATGAATGATTTAAGTTGAGAACATAGTAGAGATGGATCAGTGGATCCGAAGGCAGAGCGACGAACTCCTCCGCACAGGAGAAAACTCGATGGAAAGTGGCATATCCTTGGTCATTCACTTGCAGAGAATATCTTCTAGCGATGGAGAATCTGTTGGCAAAGATCTACCTCAATGAAGCCAAGAAATTAGATAGCTCGAACTTCATTAACTGAAAATTCAAGATGCAGACGCTCATGGAAGGCTATGGTGTCTGGAACATTGAGAAGGGAACTGAACTGAAATGGTTGCAGGTGCGACAACAACACAAATCCAAGTTTGGGAGAAGCGAAAAAACAAGGAACATGTATTGTTGTGCATGTCAGTTAAAGATAGCATAATTCCACATATTAGACAAGCTACAACTTCTGTTGCAACATGGACAATGCTTAAAGCATTGTATGAAACTAGCAACACAAATCACATTTTGTTTCTGAAAACTAAATTGCTAGGCATTAAGATGGATGTAAATGAATCTGTTAGTTCATTTTTAGGTCGTATTAAAGAGGTGAAAGACAAGCTAGTAAATATAGGGGAAACTGTTTCCAACACTGATTTGGTCACTATTATCTTAAATGGTATTCTAGAAGATTATCATATGTTCATAACAGGTCTCGCAGCAAGGGAGAAACCTCCTACGTTTGAAGAATTGACAGGTATTTTATTGCAAGAGGAAGAGAGGCACGAGAATATGAAGCCTCTGAGTAAAGATTTGGCACTGTGGTCAAATAATAGATCTGTGAGAGGAAGATCATGAGTAAGAGGCAGAGGAGGCAGTTCATGGTAGAGAGACGGTTCATGGCAGCGAGGCAGTTCATCGCAGAGAAGACAATCTCCAAATCAAGGTATGCAATCTGACATGAATGAGTCAAAGAGTTGTTTTTATTGTGGTCAACCTGGACATATGGTTAAAGATTGTCATAAGAAGAAAAGTGACGAGGCTAGGAATAAACCTAGAACACATTTAGGTCATTATGCAGAAAAATCTTTAAATCAAGATCTCAGATTATTTATTGCTAGTGATGATATTGA
>JZKD02S0883308.1:296134-317251 GCA_000966675.3 Picea glauca | reverse complement strand
TTTGACCGAGGTACCTAGTGACCAACTTTAGGACATCTACCCAGGTGGCAATTGTGGGCTGCAATTGCACCTTGATTGGATTTTGTGTGGCTATTGGGAAATATCACCATCTCTTCCGGGATATGCCCCCTCTATCCCTCATTATAACCAATTATTTCATCCTTCACTATTTTCTCTTCTGGTGACTTCAAACCCCACTGTTGAGTTCTGTTGGAAGGTCCAGTTCTATTTGAGAGGAAGGACATTACGTCTTCTAGGACACAAGCATTTGCTTTCTTTTGATTCCCCCACGCGGACAAAACCCACTTACCCATATATATGCTTCTTTCTCATTTTTATGTATGATGCACATCTAATTACAGTTTGATTTGGGTATATATATTGTGTGAACAAATCAGCGCAAAGACTCTTGTTTTTATATTACTCTCACCACTTTTTGCACACATTCACATGGTTAGTCTGACATCATAGGGGAACCACAGAACCCCCGTCATTCACGACGCTTTTTCAATCTCCCTCCTATCCTAGAGGGAGTATCTGGTCATGCCCTCTCATCGACACCTCCTTCACACACTCATGTGAGTGCCACTATCCTAGGATCAACTTTGCTTGGTTCTACATTACTTGGGTCAACTTCCCAAGGTCGTTCGTTCACTCGATCTCCTTTACACAGAAGTGGGGGACCCACTTCCTCTCAAGGAGGGAGCACCAACCCACCTAGTCCCCATCAAGGGTCAGGTTCACAACACGCTAGGGCCGGAGATAACCCCCCCACCCCACTACAGATGCCATATTTGGTCTCTCTCAACATACCGGATCTCACCAAACTCACCAATGATCCTATATTGCATGACGCCACATGGCCTGCAATGCCAACAAAACTTCCTTCAGACATACCAAAGTTTGAAGGAAAGGCAGGGGATGACCCTGCCAACCATGTCATGACCTTTCATCTATGGTGTTCTTCCAATAGAATTATGGATGATTCCATCAGACTGCGATTATTTCAATGCACACTCACCGGCCCATCGACCAAATGGTATGTCGAAGAAAAATCTAGGTCCCATGCAACCTTTGAGTCATTGGCCAAAGCATTCTTGACCTTATTCCAATTACCCATCCGCCACGATAATGGTCTAGAACTACTATCTAAATTCAAATAAACCTCAGCCACACACATCGCTGACCACATTCATGAGTGGCGTAGGCAACGTAGTTTGTGTAAAGCAAAAACCACCAAGCAACAATGTCTCGACTGGTTTCTTAGATCACTTGTCTCTCTCCTTGGAAAGGATGTAGCTTCCACCTTCCCTCTATCCAAAGAGGAAGCCATCAGTAAGGCCCAACAGTATGACCTCATCTATGCATAGTCAGGGTACTTATACACGGTACTTCCTGATCTTCCAAAACCTGTGCCATTCGGCCAAGACAAACCTGGGATGTCTCACTCAGCAGAGGGACTAATCAGTGCCACCACACACCATGGTCCACAACCCCAACCATCACCAATGTATGGAACACCTCAATACCCGCCAGCGTATGGGGGCAACCCTTATTACCCCCCACCTCCTTATCAACAACCTTACCCTGTTTCTATACCCCCACCCATCAGTGGACCACCGACGACACCTCCCATACATCCACCTATTTCCACAAATAGTGGTACTCCCTCAACATCATCTTATAGTACTAGAGAAAGCACTACGCCTTCCTATGTACCTTATGGATCAATACCACCACAAAATCCATACTTCCCACTCCCTGGTCCTCCACAACCCATGGCTCCTCCACATCCACATGCGGGGGTAAATTTTGTTCAACCTTCTGCTGCTCAATAATACCAAAATTTTGAACAGTTGAATACAACCAACCCAACTCATCCATCGAACAATGCCAATAAGAAAGGACGGAACAGGAATAAAAACAACCCTGGTCAAGGCAGGAATCAACCCCCACAACACCAACCCACTGGGGGCAACCAGAACCAAGGGAACCAAAACCCCCAAGGGGGCAATAATAAAAAACTCCAAGGGAAAAATAATTTTAAATCCATCTTCCCTTGTTCCCTTTGCAGTGAATTCGGTCATTACACTCATCATTTCCCCCAGATTGTTGATTTCAAACGGTTGAAAGACTTGGGTAGTCTTCCCCATTCTCCTGCACAAACTGCCCCTCAAGAGGCACCACAACAATACGTGCAACAACCCCCTCCCTCTGTGATGCAAAATCCTATTCCACATCAAGGTGTGATAAACACCCAACAGGACACAGAGCATCCCCCACCTCAGGTGGGACAATACCACAACCCCAACAATCCAGCAGAGCGTACAATTCTCCTCACTAGTGAGGAAGAAATCCTTCTGCAAACCCACAATCGTCAGTATCATACACCCACTGAGTCTACTCCCATCTCTCTAGAGACAAACCCTACACCAACGGGACCCCCGTTGGTGATCCCTCTCCCTTCCGCTGAACCACCACTATGCATCCCTCATATCCCTTTGCGCAGGAATGTCCACAACCTGCAGGCTAGGGCAGCTCATAACTATAGCTTGGTAGATGACTTAGCGCAATCCCCGGCTTCCATGTCAGTCTTGGAAGTCCTCCAGACTTGTCCTACATAGCGAAAATCTCTACTTTCTTCCTTGGGGGCAGTTGAGCCTGCAGATACTCGACTCATCACCTTCGATCTTGATAGCGGAGAATATCGTCTTCCCATCTTGATCTCTTTTCAAATACTAGTGAAAATATGGAACATCATAGTTCATCGGTGTATCATCGATGAAGGTGCCTCTACGTGCATCATGTCCAAAATAGTATGGCAAAAACTTGGTTCCCGGGAACTCATACCCTCTGCCATCACATTACGAGCTTATGACGAACGACCATCCTCTCTTGAAGGGCTCTTCCAAAATGTCCCCGTTGAACTTGGGGGCAAGACTATTCTCATTGATATTGAAGTTATCGATGCCCCGCTCGATTATAATAGCCTATTCGTTCGTAGCTACATGTACGGTATGAAGGCAGTGGCATCTTTCGTCTTTCGGACAATGATGTTCCCCCACAATGGGAAGATCGTAACCATCGACCAAGTCTCACATTATGAGCCTAACCCATCTGCCAACCTCGATAACATTCTTCCTCTCATCCACACCAACCAAGACACCTACCCACTCGTCGAGATGGGTCCTGGGATTTTCAAAGATCCATCCTTGTTAGGAACATACCACGGAGCACCACCACTCCTTCATACTACTAATCAGGTATGTGTTATATCCTCTAACGAAACTCACACAGAGGATGCTCTTCCTCCTCAGGAGGCTTCAGTCATTCCTGACGTCCCACTAGTAGCAGAACCACCTCCGCCGGAGCCTCCTATGCACTCATCGACCTCAACAGTCCACGAATCCACACCCCCTCAAGGCCCTAGTCCCGTTTTGGAGATACTCCTCCAACCCCTTACCCAAATTCCCTTCTTTTACCCTCCACTAGGTATCGAAGCTTTTCAGGTAGCCGCAACGCTCACACTACTGAATATGGTGTTAGAAATCCTCGTTTGGTATTTACACCCACCAGAGATGGTCCCTCGACCATCCCTTCCCCCATAGGAAGGACTTCCCATGACAATCCCCATCCTTACCCCCACCACTCCCCTACTCACTACCCCCCCCTACTATAGCTGGGGGCAGGAGAAAGAAGAAAGATCCCACCGCTCCACTTCCTCCACGCATCCCACCACCTTGTGCATTATGTGAGAAAGAGGGCCACCAAACCAACAATTGTCCATCACCACCTGAATTACAGAATTTGATCCCTCCCAATCAAACTTCCACAACACCCGTCACTACTGCTAATGACACCAACCCTTCCAGTAGTAAAGGGTTGAGGACCAAATATGTTTGCGCTATCTGTTCAGAGTATGGACATTACACTCATCATTTCCTAGCACTGCCATGCTTTCGACAGACATTGGCCACCGTACGCCAGAACTTCCAGAACCACCCACGCCCTGCTACATCCTCTTCAACAAATATCACCGACATTCGTTATGTCACCACTTCAGTCAATGAACGTATGAGATGCCCTTTCTCTCTCTGCGATTCACTGGCTCATTTTACATACCAGTGTCCTATGATCCTTGAGTATAGGCGACGTCAATTGGCCCTACTTCACCAACTTGTAGAGGTGATGCTTGACATTACCTCGTCACTTGAGGATATTCATGTCATTTATCTGGAGCTCGAGGCACTCCCAACACCTCCATGGTTCTTTAATGACATCTCTGAGGATTTACCCCAAAATCTCCCCAACTCTCCTATGCATTCCCCTATGGACACCCCCCACCCAACCACGGTGGGTACCCCTCAGTACTTCAACATATGATTTATTTCGAGTGAACCCTCCTCACCTCCTAGCATTGTTCTTCCTGCCTCTTCATTAGGGGGAAACCACACTGTCACCGAGATCACTCCTCATGACCCCTTGTACTCCCGGTGTTTCCAATGCGATGAGGAAATACTCGAAGAGATAAACTTCCCAGAATATCCCTAGGATGCGCTACATCACCGCGCACTCTTCTCTCCACAGGAAGCCCCCATGCCTCCTAACCAAAAACCCATTTACACAATCGAAACCAAAGATTTCATCCCATCCGGGCCTATCGATTGGTTCAACAATCCCATTCCTGCCCCTGATGCATTTGAAGAAGGAAACATGGCCAACATTTCCCCCACCATCAAAATCGACATTTCCATTAAAAATGGCATCGTCGAAGAAATCACCATTGGAGCTGCTTGCACTCCCCAGGAAATCACCGCATATAAAACCCTCTTCCAGGAATACAGGGATATTTTTGCCTGGTCATACATAGAAATGCCTAGCCTCGTTCCCTCTATTGTAAAATATTGCATCGACACCTGGCCCGACATCACACCATTTCACCAAAAACAGCGACCGCTACACCCATCCAAAGCCGCGGCTATCAAAGCTGAAATTGACAAATTACGCGCTGCCAGGTTTATTTACCCCATCGCTTATACCTCTTGGGTTTCCAACCCTGTACCCATCGACAAAAAATAGGGCACTATCCACGTTTGCACAGACTTTCGCGACCTAAATAATGCATGTCCAAAAGACAACTTTCCAACGCCTTTCATCGATCAAATTATCGACGACTGCGCCGGCCATGAGGCTCTCTCCTTTATGGATGGATTCTCTGGCTATAACCAAGTACAAATCCACCCAGCCGATCAGTATAAAACCGCATTCACTACCCCATGGGGTACCTTTGCATATCGTGTCATGCCTTTCGGCTTAAAGAATGCCGATGCAACTTTCCAACGGGCGATGACATACATCTTTCACGATCTGGCTAAAATCATCCTCGCCTACTTGGACGACCTCACTTCTCGATCCAATAAATGCACACAGCATCTCGATGATTTACGAACCATCTTTCAATGGTGTCGTCAATACAACATCCACTTGAATCCTCTCAAGTGTGTGTTCTGTGTCACCGCCGGGTGCCTCCTCAGTTTTATTTTTTCCCAAAACGGTATTACCGTGGACCCCCTCAAAGTCAAATCTCTCACCGAAATTCCACCTCCCCGGAATTTACGACAACTTCAGAGTCTTCAGGGAAAAGCTAACTTTCTTAGACACTTTGTCCTGGATTACGCCATACGCGCACACGGTTTCCTCCACTTACTATGCCACGACATCCCTTTTCATTGGGATGACTATGCCCAACAGTCATTTGATGATCTTAAAACAACACTTTCAAATGCACCTTTAATTAGTGCACCTGACTATAATCGCGACTACATCCTCTACGTATCAGCATCAACTGTATCAGTAGTCGGCGTCCTCATCCATCTCGGAGACGAAAATCGTGAACATGTCATTTACTATGTTAGTAAGAACCTATCAGGATGACCCTTGAAGTACAAACATGAAGAGAAACTTGCTCTTGCAGTTGTCCTTGCAGTCCAGAAACTGAGCCATTACATTCTACTTCGCACCACAAAGGTCGTCGCAGATTCCAACCCTATGCAGTACTTTCTCAGCCGTCATCAAGTTAACGGCAAGTTCGCTCGATGGATCGCTATTCTTCAAGAATACGATCTCAAGTTCTCAACACCTAAGAGTAAGAAGGCCCTCTTTCTCGCCAAACTTGTCATGGCCCTCCCCTCTGACACCACCAGTGCCCCCGTCAACATCGACTTTCCTGATGAACATCTCTCTTACATCACTTCGGATGATCCTTGGTATGGCGACCTTCTTGTCTACCTACGAACTCAAAACTTTGGTAACCACCTTTCACGCGATGATCATCGACGTATTCGCCATCAAGCCCCTTTACTACCTCCTCATTGGCGATATATTATAGCGGAGGGGCGTCGACACCATCCTTCGTCGATGCCTAACCATTGACGAAGCCAATAGAGTCTTAAACGACTGCCACATTGGCGCAGGTGGGGGGCATCTTTCGGGTATATCCACTGCTCAAAAGATTATCCGAGCCAGTTACTTTTGGCCTACCTTGTTTCACGATTTCATTCATGCCATGAAACGTTGTGAGCAATGCCAGCTCTATGCCAACAAAGCCCGAGCTCCCCCCACCCTTCTTCCCCCTGTCATTACTGCCGACCCTTTTTGTAAATGGGGCATCGACTTTATGACTTGTAATCCCCCCTCCAGCAATGGTCACAAATACATCGTTTTCGCCATTAATTACTTCACCAAATGGGCCGAAGCTATGCCCACTTTCAACAACACCGCTGACACTGCAACGCGTTTTTTCTTTAATCACGTCATATCCCATTTTGGAGTACCACTCCAACTCGTTTCCGACCATGGGAAACACTTCGAGAATAAGATCTTCGTCGAGCTCTCCTCTCGGTTAGGCTTCTCTCACGATTTTGCCTCACCCTATTTCCCTCAGTCAAATGGACAGGTCAAGGCAGTTAACAAAGTCCTCAAGACCATGTTACAGTGCATGGTTAATAAACATAAAACCAATTGGCATCATATGTTATTTTCTATGCTATGGGCTTATCGAACAGAAGTGAATACTGCTACTGGTTTCACACCATTCCATTTAGTCCATGGGGTCAAGGAAACTCTTCCCATCGAGTGCAAAATACCCACCTTACACACCGCAATTGAGCTATTACCTGACAATGCTCCAATGGAGCAGTGCTTGCTGAACTTGGAGTCTCTAGATGAAGATCATCGATCTTCCTTACAGAACAACGAGGCAACTAAAAAATGATCCAAGGCTACCTTTGATCGCCATGTCAACCATCAATCATTCCGTGAAGGTGACCTCGTCCTGGCTTATGATATCGCTCATGATACCTTTGGCCACGACAAATTTGAATCACTTTGGCATGGCCCTTACATCATCCAACATTGCCTCACCAAAGGCACACACATCTTGGCCTCTCTCGAAGGCCTTTCTCTCAAGGAACCCATCAATGGGTTGTATCTCAAGAAATTTTATGCTTAAACGTAGTCATTCTACTTTAGGTTATTTCTTTTTCTAGCATTTTTAATCTTTTTTTCCTCCCCTCTCGTCTAAACTATCCTTTGTTCTATTTACAGATGCTTCCACCACCCACCTACCACATTGGTTACGCCGACGGTGCCAACCATTGGACACAAAATCTCGCTTTGGCTGCTTGGGCTCTCTACACCCCCTCACATGAAATGCTACATTCAAGCGGCATATGTTTGGGGCCAGCAACCAACAACCCAGCCGAATACACTGTTGTCATTGGCCTCTTGGCCGACGCCCAACATCATCACATCCATCACCTTAGCGTCTTCCTCGACTCTCAACTAGTCGCTCTTTAGCTCAACAATGTATACCATGTACGCGATCCATGTCTCTTTCGCAAATACCTGCAGGTCAGGCTTTTATCTCGACATTTTGATTCCATTACATTTACACATATTCCAAGATAAATGAATCAAACAACAGATCAAATAGCTAACATTGTGTTAGATTGGCATATATCACATCAAGCTACAAATACATAAAACACCTCACAAATCCTGTTATAGCATATAGATAGAATAGACATCATCAAACTCATCAGCAAAAAACACATGTAGACAACATCAGGATCTCAACAATGTATACTCATGTATATAAAGGCCCATCAGGCCATCTGAATGTTTACATACAAAAATACACGTATCCGCAAGCCAGTACAACACCTCGGTACAACAAATTGGCTCACCAGCCTATATACAAAAAAAACATATACATCATGCACCACTCATGGTGCCTCGATCGCCCCACCACCTGCACCTCCCTCAGGTGGTGGCGGCCCACCACCACCAGCCCCAGGCGATGGTGGTCCACCCACAGGACCCTCCTGCCCCGGCAGCAGGCATCCACTCGTCATCGCCGCAAGCACTGTTGCTCGTTGCACTATGGCCCGCCATGGTGGCGGTACCCCTACACACTACTCGAGGAAAATCTCATCTTGGATGCGCATCCAGATGCCCTCAGGCACATCCTGTAGAACCATCTCCAGACAATGGCGTATGTCATCATAATCTACTCTGGCCACCGCCGGAGGAGCGTGTGAGGGTCCCGCACCGGGGTCATCATACCGGCGCCTCCTCACTGCCCGTTCCGGCTCAGATGGTCGCCCTGCAACACCCTCACACTGACGCCTCTCTCCCTGAGGTACTCTCTCCGGCTCTCGATGAACCGACGCTCTCTACATCTCTACCTCGCACCCGTGAGGTGCCACATCTACACATGCAAAAAACAACAACAACAGATAGTATCAACATCTATATCATATACATATGGACTGATATCTCTAAAGACAATAAAAATCAAAAAACATACCAACATACTAAACATACATCGATGGTCAAAAACCTCCCCTCGAGGTAACACCATGTCCGGGTCACCCCAGAAGTCCACCCCAGCATAGGGGTACCGAAGTATCACCTGCGGCATCTGCCGCCATATCCCTTCTGCCTCCGCTAAAAAGAAGTGGCCACCTTTGCCACCACTGTGATGAAACAAAATGGTCGACCACCGCCTCAATCACAGCTCTTGTGCCCCCATCATCTCCAGTAAAACCCTCGGGTGCAACATCAACACCCCCTCTAAAAACCATGCCACTAGGAGCGACCCAAATGAAAACTCTCCTACACCTGTGGACCGACAACGATCCAACTACGCTACCATCCATACGTGCAGCATCAGTCCCCACGCAAACTGCTCGCCGGCCACCACTCTCTCCAGCACCAACATCTGGCCACCACTAATCTGCTGGGTCGCCAATGACCCATATATCCACACAATCATCGCTTCTATACAATGATGCGCTAGGGAATCTATCGCCCATATACTCACCACAGTCCCAGACAAAATTTCCTAACCTGAGCAGTATTTCTAGCCAATCGTGACAAGGGTTGTATCCCTAGGCATCACCGGCTCTGCCGGTAGGGGCGTTCCCCAAAAGGGGAGCCCAATCAAGAAATAAATATCCTCCACCATAGTGAAGGGGATCTGCTCTCCTCGTATGAGGAAGCAGTGCAGCTCCAGACTCCACATCTGGATCAGGAACTGCAATAAATACTCCGGTGCCCGTATCAACAGGCACTCAAATAACTTTAGCAACCCACAGGTTGCCAAAGTAGCACGCATGTCGGGCCCCTCAATGGCCACGACGTCTCGTAACTGGGCCCAATCTTTCTCTCTCCACCGCACTGGCATCGTCACCACGATCAACCTGCAGACAAGACAGACCCTACGTCAGCTCATGCAACCATCAATAGCATCAAGAAACACTCATTTTTTACCCTTCAACCTTGCCTCTTAGGCGCGGTTTTTTTTACCCACAGGCGTGCACACATGCGCGCCTGTTCACTACACAGGCGTGCATATATGTGCGCCTGTACGCCGCATAGGTGTGCATCAGTGCGCACCTGTTTGCCTCACAGGCGCGCTGTCAAGCGCGCCTATTCACCCTACTGATGCGCACAGGTGCGCGCCTGTCGCACCCACAGGTGCGCACTAGTCCCCGCCTATTCAACTCACAGGCGTGCCCTTCGGGCGTGCCATAAATTCTCCCTACCGCGCACCCATGTGCATATATTCGGTGTACATGTGCACACGTATGCGTGCCTTTCACCGAATATCCCATGCATGTGGGGCCCACACACCATAAAAACCCCCTAAATATCCCTGTACGACCCTCCGTACAAACCCTGTCCAAAAATTGAAAACCTATTTCTATGCAGGATGATCAGACCACTAACCTGATACTCGCAACTCCTCAATCAGATACCTCGTCCTCCCCAAATCTCCAAATCTCCTCTGAAACTGCTTGTCCACTCACTATTGCAGCAGGTACAAATGAGGTGGCAATGTGGGCCCTACAACTATATATAGGCCTTTTTCCAAACTTCCACTCACTATTCCGGGAGCCCAAGATGTCCATTTTTCAAACCGTCTTCAACCACGAGATCAACATCCTGTCACCTAAATCACAGCAGTCCCTGGGTCGCTTTTCATCCTGAGCCCCCGAGGCACCTTTTTTTCAGATCATGGTCAGGTACACCCACGCATAGTCACATTTATCACATACATGCTCATATCTTTGATTCTCTTCAGATATTATTCACTTTGGGTATTGGGTTGTCATGTGTGAAGGTACTTGATCATCATTCATCAACACCACCCCTTCAGGTATATACTCAACATTGGCATGTAGTCTTTCCCACTGTATCACATTTACATTTCCAGTCACACCCTCTGATATTGGCCTCTAGTATCCCCATTCCCGGCTCTACAGTACCCACGCCTCCATTTCCACCTTCGGTACTGTGACCTGGTAGCATTCTCACCCACATGAGTTGTCCCATTCATAGCACCTTTTGGCACTTTTGACACTCATGTTGTTCTTCATTACCCTTTAGGGATGGGATTCCTGATAGTCTTTCATCATGTCGTGAATGAACCACATACTTCTTCTCCTCATTTTGCTAGCTTTCCCACACAGACTCCTATATTATCTCTTCACGGTTCTATTTTTTTACCTGCACTTCCGCAGTATCATGAACCCTTCATTTCCTCCACACTCAGTTTTCCCATCTGCGAACCTACCTTCATTTCACCTACCTCATACAGAAACTCACCAATGGGGCCCCCACCCTTCATCAATCTTCCAAACACATTATGCCCTCCTTGGGACACCCATATCACACTAGGGCACCCGTTTCTGTATTTGTACATTTCTCCCCAATTATTTGTTATTTATTGTACAAACGCCTTTATTTCCAATCATTACATTTTTTTTTGTTGTCACCGTTGACGAATTGCTTCCTTTTTTGGCCACGTGCAACCCATGTCACCCTTGGTTGGAGCATTACTTATCATCTACCCTTGACAGCATCATCCATATCTTTAGAGAACCTCACAGGTCACTTACCTCTACCCTCTGAATTTGTTCACTTTGTCCCGCCTCTGGCACAACTTATCACAGGTCTTGTCGTTTCCCTGACACTCGACCTTGTTACACGATTGCAGCCACTCTTTATCTCATACATCCTCCAACCAAGGGCAGTCTTGAGTCTTCCCACTTCTTGACTTCGTCCATGTACCTCTGCCACTTCCTCACCTTGGTAGACTCCACAAAGCCCTTTGCTTCTGGGAGTCACGTTCCCCTTTTGTCGACATCAGCACAATTTTTCGGAAGGGCGACAATATCTTGATTCTCATTCTCCATTCAATGAGAGATCTCGGACGGCACAGGGTGAAACACCATTACTCCCTGCTGTTGTTGGCCCCCATAACATTCGATGCCAACACTTTCTCATGTTATGATGGGTCTTACTTTGCGACTATTACAGTTATTTTTATCATTTGCCGAAGACCTCTGAACTTGGTCGGCCCATCAATGCCTGCATCATCGCCGATACTTATTACCGCGATCATTGCCTATTATTCAGAGTATGTTTCTTTGCAAAATTGTCTTCTGCCTTTCTCATCATCGCCCCCGAGGGCGCTGCAGTTGTCTACACCAACACTTCAGTCATATTTTTTCAAAGTTACATAACACGAGCATGGGGCATGACCACCTTGTTTATACATAGTTTTCTATTTTCCGCACCTCATAGAAGGTCGGGTCCTACCGATTCTTTTTTTTCCTCCAACGGATCGCTCTGAATGATCCCACTATTACTCTATCTTACAACAACATTCTCAGTAGAAGAAACATTGATGGATTTCGGCTATACGTATGCTCCTAACCTTATCCATCAGGGGGCATCTGTTATCACTGAAATTTCGTCCGCACAGGGTGACAAGAACTCAACATCGTCAAACAATAATGAAGTTATTCATGGCCCTGAATTAATCTCACAGCATTCCAAAAAGGTCAAAAACTATACAAAGTAGTGAAAAATTGAAGAGTGCTTTACAGAAGCTGGGTGTGCGCGCACGTACGCGGAACAAGAATGTAGAATGTGCGCATACACGCACGATGCACGGCTGTTAGCGAAAAAATCCACGCACCTGCTAAACGACGCATTTATGAATGTGGTCGGCCTCCCAACCACTTCTTGTTCATCTCCCAAGATGATTTGACTTCCAAATCCGGGCTGGATCTAAATGGTGGGCTGGTCAAAGACCTAGTAATTCCCTAAATGGCCTCTCTTTACACTACAAAGAAGTTACACAATAACCCAATGCAATGCTATAAAAAGCCATGAACACACCTCATTTTCTCAAGGAATTTCATGTAATGTTATGCTGCCTATATTGTTTTAAGGACTCCATCCTTGGCAAGAACACATTGGCACCATTTCATTGAGCAATCCACCTCTCCATTGAGTGGATTTGCAAGGAGTTCTTTCATCACCATTTTCATTTTTCTTGTTGTAAGGAGAGAAAGCTTGAGAGGGTCCAAGAGCCTTCCCTTGGAGGAAGAAGGGACTCATAGTCCCCTTTCTTCTTGGTGCTTTGATTTCATCAATAGATCAGCCTAAAAACATTGGTGATATTGGTTTTTTTTGTGTTTGTTATCTCTATGTTCCTATGCTTATTATTTTAGTTTGTATTAGTTTAATTCTTGCTTATAGTTTTGTTTTTCTTTCTCTAACTCTTTCCTCTACAGATGTCATGCTCAGCAAGACCAAACTGGGCATGCAAGCACCTCTTATTTTCTCACCAAGGTGACGAAAAGGGTGCAACACCCGGTCAGGCCTTTAGCTCTTTTACCGTGACTTTATGGCCAAAGGATAATCTTATTTTCCAAAATAATTCCAAAAACCTTGGGTAAAATCGGGCTAATCATAATGGTCCTATAATTAGAGGGAATGTTTCTATCCCCATTTTTAAAAATAGGAACAATGAGGCTTTGCATCTAGGCTTTAGGGAAGACATGCTTGACTGCTAAATTGAAGAGCATGTGTATGTGATGGATAAGGATTGGCCCACCGATTTTAAAAATTTCAGCTTTGTAGCCTTCAATGTCCTTAGCTTTCCCATTTTTAAGTTGTTTAACCCTGGATTCTATGTCATCTAAAAAAAAAACTTCTTACTTTGTAGAGACAATAGGAAAAGTGTGCATAGCATTAGGAAACTCATACGACATATAAGATAGAAATTTCAGTCCCTTAAAAGAGTACTATCATTTTCAGAACTATGTATATATATATATATATATATATATATATATAATAAAACAAATATAAAATAAAGCAATTTTCATATTATATATTTTTACAATTAAGAAAGTTATTCACAACAAATATATTTAAAATTTATTTCTCTAAACAATATAAAGATATAAAAACAATATTTTTTTTAATAAAATAAATACTTATGACATTATAAAAATATTATGCAATATTTTTTTAAAAATTGTTTTGAAAGATTTATAGAACATTGTAATAATAATAATAATAATCTCTTCATTTGTGGGACAAGGGATCCCCCTCACCCAACTATTTGATTACAGAAGTGTACATACTCTACCTTCATTTGGATTTGAACATTTAATCTCCTAAGAAGAAACAATGTGCATAAATTGTTTCAAAAAATTGAAATATTTTTATAAACATATTCATTCCTCAATCAATTAGTTATATATATATATATATATGAAATTTTCATATTATTTGAACACATGAATTATTTTAATTTTCAATATTTTTCTTTTCAATTTTTTTTTGAAAAAAAACATTAAAAATAAATTTATTTTTATTAATTAACTTAATAATAATAATAATAAATTTTTTTTAAGGTCACCCCCAAGCCATTTGACTAGTAAAGTCTATTGAGGTATACATCTCATACCCTCTCTAGATTTAAAACTATATTTCTTAAGAGGAAACACATATTCTTAACCATTAGACTGACTCAAACTCTATAAAAAAAAAATATATTGATGATTCAATTATTTAAAGTAATTTAATTATTTTAATAAATCCTTTTTAATTTAGAAATTATTAAATATTAAAGTAAATCAAAACATAAGTTAATTAATAATTATTATTTAAAAATAAAATTAAAATAATTAAACGTTAATTTATTATTTAAATTTATAAAATTTGATTTAATTTATAATTAATATATTAATAATATTTTATTATTTTACTTTTAATTCTAATTTTAAAATTGATGCATTAATTTTACTTTAAATTATGCCTCCCATCTTATCTTCATATGTACACTTCTTCGAATGCTACGAACAAACTCTTAATTTTACGTTGAAAGAGTACCTAAGTTGCTGCATCAAAATCATCATCTTCTCTATTTCAATTATTTTTAAATTGAGGTTCCAATATATATTATATATTGTCTATCCTTATCTTGGCATGGTACAAGTTCGAGATAGGTACCAAGTATATAACAAGTGTTGTATGGCAGCGGAGTCCCTGCCAGGTTGGTATGGGAGTAAATGTGACCTAGTACAGGCAGATTTCTAGAAAGTTGAAATACATGTGGTTTGCGTTCAGAACTTAGTATTCCCAAATTAGTTCTTCTTGAAAAAATATAAAAAAGTATCAATGTTTGAATGGCTGTTGGACACAAAAAATTTAGCATTATCGAGTTGGTTATTTTTAAAACAAGGACATAGAAAGTCATCAGAAATACATAAATTATACATACGAAATATGTATTTGTTTAAAGTAGATATTTAGTAAATAAATTATACATACGAAATATGCATTTGTATAAAGTAGATTTTTGGTTTTATAGATACGATATTTGTAGCCCTCATTGCATACATAGACAGCTTTTGTATGGCGGGTTCTTGGGCTAGCGCACTGAAAATTGAGTGTTTGATGTTCCTTGGTCTACAAATAGCACCGACAGTTCTGCGATATAGAAAATGAGAGGCGTAGTGGCAGACTATAGAAATTTACCAGAAATTAATAATATCTATTATATAATAGAATAGTAATAACATCTGTTGCAACAAATTACTTTGCTTTAAAACTAAGTCTTTTTTTTGGAAAAGAAAGATATAGCATTGGCGAATTAGTTTTGTTTGCACATGTCTTATAGAGCATGGACAGACTGCTCATTCCATAATTAGCAAGTCTTTGGATCGCGGGTTGTCGGACTGGCGGTTTCAAAAATGGGCTTCTATCGTTCTGTGTCTTACAAAATCCATCGACAGTTCCGTGATATACAAATTGAGAAGCAGGCTTGCGAACTATAGAAACTTATTATAAAATAAATAATGGTTGTTACATATATTGGAAAATTACATCAACATTTAAACCATCAATGTCATTGAAGACCCAAAAATTAGCATACAATAGGAGAGAAGAAATGTAGCATATGCGAATTATTTTTCTTTGGAACAAACAAGAAGGTTCCCGGAAACCCAAAGTTTAGTATAGAATAAGGACATTTTCGAATCAGTTTTCTTTGAAATTTAACAAAACATCATGATGTATGTTACATGTTTGTGGAAATTTAACTAAATTTTGCAATGTTTCCCAGGCTTCAGTAACTATTTGTATTCTTTTGTTGATGCTATTCTCTGCAAGGGCTCTGGAGCATGCAAGGAGGGTAGAGGATACTTTCATCTTCGTTGCGGTGGTAGAAGGCACGATTTTTGCCAAAGGACTTGTAAATTCTAGTGTTGCAATGAAACCCTGTTCAAATTCGTTGAGGCGGTGTTTCATATTGGCATGATCTGTATCCATTCCTCCAATGGAATCGCGAAGAACGTCACCAGTTACCTAGTGAAACGAGCAGATTCTGGATGGGGTCATTTGGCTAAAGTCAATCTTTGTTCGAGATTTGCCTTCCCTTTTTATTGCATCTCTCTTTTTAATGACGATACTTTTAGAATGGCTGTCAAAAATAACACTCTGGATTATGAAGGATTCATCTATGTCAAAAAATTCAGTGTCAGATATGTCCACCGCGAATGACCCAATTTTTTGCATCTGCTCAGCTTCAATTTCAATTTTAAGTTTTCCACTGTCAATTTCGGGTTCCTCCACGTGCCCTACATTGTTTTTTCTCTTCTTCGCCAGTGGAACTTTGTGAGAACTATCAATATTTATGCTAGGAGGGTTCTTATCTCGTCCTCCGTTCAAATATTTCTGGGTTTCTTTCTTATTGGGATGGACCGTCGAAGCGACACTCCGTGGTGTCATGTTCTTGGGAGTGATGGTGGGGGGTTGGGTACTCTTCTCACCAGAGACTTTACTACCATGTTTTTTGTACAATTTAGTTTCTCTTTGCAATGTCTCTTCATTGCAATGGGTAGAAGCAGGATTGTTGTCGACACTGTCCCTGTCTTGGTTCAGGTGTCTATGGATAAAAGAGGTGTTAAACCCAACACCCAGTAAATGTTCTCCAAAAATGCCATTGGGGTCGAAGCCTTTTAGCCTTTCAATGTACATTAGGTTCAATTTCTTGAAATGGGAGGAAAACTCGTTAGTGTTGTTGATGTTTCTTCACACGAAGTCTCTGACTTTCCGGGGCAGAGGAATGAATTTTTTTTGTTTTCTTGTCATGGAAAAAATGCAACCAGTGGTTGTATTGCCTTGCTATTTCTGCAACAAGCATCTTGTCCGTGATGTGGCATGGAGGTAAGGCAATATTTTCCTTAGATCCAAATACCATGAGGATACTGTGATTTTCCTTTTGCTCAAGTGTGCCATTCTTGTTCAAAACTTTGCTTGCACGACAAGACATCCGCAGAGCATCCTTTCCTAACAGTCAATCTTTGAAAACTAAGACAAAGCCATAAAAACTTCATAAAAACAATGGGAGGCCTTGTGTCTCCACAGGGAGTTGTGCCAAAATGTTACTCAGTCGAATCCACAGTTTATTTTATTGGAAAGAGAAAGTTTTGGAATCGGGCAACAATACACAATTGCGAAAATCAAGTAGGATGACATATAAAATTTATTCGATTGTTTGAATCATGACAACTGGGAACAAAGTTCAATGGAGATTAGCTTTCCCCAATTGAAAATGTATTGTTACTTGACTATGAAATTCAAAATATAAATAACTATATGGGAAATGCCTGATGTGGATGCTTGTCCTATTATTCTTGTAAACAACCAAGCAATTTTCTTGAATGGATTTCTAAAGGAACGTACCTGCAACCTTGTGATATTTTTAGGAACTGTTGTCGGGTCTTCGAGGAAATTGGCTAAGATGTCCAACCCATTATGATGTTTTTCTAGAAATTGCTTGCAATCTTGTCCTCTGAACATTAATGTTGGTTTTGACAATTTCAACATCTCGCGGAAGAATTGAGGTGACAAAGAAACAGGAGAATGCTCGCGGAGTGGAATAATTGTTTGGAGTGGAATATATTTGTCGACGCACGAAGAGACCACTTCCTTACAGTCAAAAACCTCAGGGACGCAGCCTGCATGAGTGATTCTGGAGGTCCAAATCACTTCGTTCTAGGCGAAATGAGATGAATAGTAAAAGTATGCCCTGGTCCACTGGAACCTTTGGTCCTCTTCTGCGAACATATTTACTGTATCTCCACAAAACTGTTGTCGAACCACTTCCATAGGTCTACAAATACATTTATTTGTTCCATACGATGAATGAAACGAAAGGTTGGAAGGGCTAATATAACCCTACGCAAATTTTGGTCGAAAGCGTGTGAATGGGAGATGTCCTCGAGACTTTCATTGATTAATGGAAATCTGGACGGCTATTGCATGATGCGTTATTAACATTAAACACTACTAATTTCATATATAGAAATGCGAACATGGTGGATATTGCAATGAGTGATTAAGCATTGCAGATTTCTTGAGCGGCCCAATACGACTATGCGCGTTGGAGATGAACAATCGGAAGGGACAAAATAAGTTTCCGCACATCTTGGTTTAATGCATAATAATGGGATATCTCGTCGAGTTTTTCGCCCATTAATGATAATGTTGATGGTTCTTGCATAGTGACTTGTTAGCATCAAAGGTTTCTAATTGCATAGAAAGAAAGTATAGAGGTCGCGAGCAGGGGAAAAAAACTGCTACAAAATAGGGTTGCAAGGTACAACTGTTGAAGGTGAGGGCGCGAGGGTCAAATTATATGTCTCAGAACTATTTTATTGCTATACACGTAACCCGCCAACTGTGGCGATAAAATTGGCTAGGTATGGAGAGCAATAGCAGTCAGTCGGAGGATTTGTGTGATTATATAGATGGAGATAAAGATATCTCAACCCGCCAACGATGGAACCTGTGTTTATAGAAAGGTGATTATGTGTATAACCACAAAGCGATAATACAAGGGAAGAAGAAAAGGGAAAAAGGACCAATGAGTCCGCAGTGGAAATGTAAATCACAGAAATTTTGAGTGCAATATGCATATCAGGGAAGAAGAAGCAATAGACTTCGAATGTGCTAACCTGAAACACTGACTAAGAATTTGAGATTTCGTGAATCCGTGAACAAAAGGATCCAAAATAGGGTCAATGGTTTGGATGGTCAAATTGTATTATTCGGAACATTTGAATGCACAGTCTGTAACACGGAAGAGGGGACGATATCAGAACCCGGTAGTCAATTTCTATGTTGCGAATGGCTGGATGCGAACTATTTCGTATTTTTGTGTGCAACTATCACTTGTAAGAGTCATTAGTAAGAGCATAGAAAATGTATATTAGGAAGCACATTTGTTAGCCGTGGTATAGTGAATCTTGCGAGTTCGAGAAGCACGCAATAAAATTGTAGATTTCCAACCCAACAACTGTGGACATAAAATTGCCTAAGGTGTGATTATATACATGGAGATAATGAGAGCCATAATAAAGGGGAAGAAGAAAAGGGAAAAAGGAGAAAGGAGTCGACGGTGGAATTGTAGATCAGGGAAAATTTCAATACAAGATGTGAACCCGGTAGTCAATTTGTATATTGCGGAGGATTGGAGTAAATAATTTGAATGCATAATTTGTAACATGGAAGAGTGGATGATGTCGGACCCGCACCTGTGTCCAGTTTTCAGTACTAAAAGGTAATTTAGTATTGAAAATAATATTTTAGATTATGTTAAATACTTCATCCGGATTAGTATCCGTAAACAATGGCACTCTCCACCTTGCCAGCCTTGCATTCCATGTGTGAATTTGTATATCTTGGAACTTGAAGGACTATTTGGAGGACACAGAACAATAGAAGTGCAATGTCGAGTCATCCAGTCTGCAGATCCGCTTCTCAATTTGTATATCATGGAATTTCGGGTGCTATTTGTAATACACGCAACAATGGAGGGCCAATTTTGAGCCCGCCCGCCCGAGAACCCGTGATCAGAAATGTCGGTAGGTATGAAAAGGAGAAGTTGTTAGTTCAATTCTCCATGCAAGGATATAGAAGGAACTGAAATTGGTCCCAACGCGGCAACCGTGGACATAAAATTGGCCAAGTATTGAAAGCAACAACGGCCGATTGGATTTGTCATGTGATTGTATAGATGGAAATAAATATATGCCAACCCGCCAACGTTGAAGCTGCATATTTGATGAACCCACCAAAAGGAGGATCCAAAATAGGATGAAAAGGTATCCACAGAGGAGGCGAGGCCTGGACCTTATCATTGTATTACTTCAAACATTTGAATGCATAATCTGTAAGACGGAAGAGGGGATGATGTCCGGTAGTCAATTTGTATATTGCGGAGACTGCAATTCCAACTGTTTCGTACCTCTGTGTCTAGTTGTCACTAATAAGTGCTAATTTATTATTCTAAACAAATTTTAGATACTGTTAGGTACTTCACAGGGATTGGAATCCGTAAACAATGGAAATCTGCACTTTTCCACTTCTGCATTCCATGTATCAATTTCTATATCGCGGAACTGGGACTGTTGTTTGGAGGACACGGAACAATAGAAGTGCAATGTGGATTCATCCAATCCATAGATTCGCTTGTCAATTTATAGATCGCAGAATTCTGGGTGCTATTTGTAGGCTACAAAAAAATGGAGCCCCATTTTTTAGCTCGCCTACGCACCCGAGAACCCGCGATCAAAAATGTCGCAAGGTATGGAATGCAAAATTTGTGCATGCTTTATAGAATATCATGTCCATATTTTATAGTCCCATAATACATGGGAATAAAATAAGGGAAAAAGGATGGAGGTGTTGGCAGTGGAATTGTAGATAATATATGGGAACAAGAGAAGGTAAAAATAACTAAGTATCTTGCACAAGAACATCAATGTTCGCAAGCATCGACCCCGTAGTGGCGGGCATAAAATTGGCTAAGTATGGAAAGGAACAACGCTTGGTCGGATCCTTTGTGCGAGGATATAGATGAAGATGTTAAAGCATGAATTACAGATGATGAAGGTATCTTTCATACCACTTTCTCCACTTGTCACTAGTAAGAGAATTATTGATGTATATCAGGAAGGATGTGAAGTTGCTAGGGATGGAAATAAGCAACAGATACTTTGAATGAATTCAATGTGCACGAGGAACCCACAGTGAAATTGTACATCATGGATATTTTCAGTGCAAGATGTATATTGCGGAACGACAAGCAACTAGGTTCGTAAGTGTCAGCCCCGCTGCGCTAAGTATCTCGCAGAAGAACATCAGGGTTCAAAAGTGCCAACCCCGATGTTCTTCTGCGAG
>JZKD02S0883308.1:239462-296084 GCA_000966675.3 Picea glauca | reverse complement strand
GCAAGATGTATATTGCGGAACGACAAGCAACTAGGTTCGTAAGTGTCAGCCCCGCTGCGCTAAGTATCTCGCAGAAGAACATCAGGGTTCAAAAGTGCCAACCCCGCAGCGGTGGGCATAAAATTGACTAAGTATGGAAAGGAACAACGCTCGGTCAGATCCGTTGTGCAAGTATATAGATGAAGATGTTAAAGCATGAATTGCAGATGATGGAGTTATCTTTCGCACCACTTTCTCCACTTGTCACTAGTAAGGTCATTGTTGGTGTATATCAGGAACGATGCAAAGTTGCGAGGGATCGAAAGAAACAACACATACTTTGAACAAATTCAATGTGTATGAGGAAACCGCAGTGAAATTGCAGATCAAGGATCTTTTCAGTGCAAGATGTATATTGCAGAACGATAGGTAGCTGGGTTCGCAAGCACCGGCCCCACAGCGATGGGCATAAAATTGGCCAAGTATGGAAAGGAACAAATCACTGAAGTTGTTTCTCTATAACATGTATACGATGAAACAAGGGACATAGGTGTTGGGTACTGCCAACCTGGGGCCTGGTGCCTAGATAACTGGGCAAGTATTGGCCAAGACAAAGTTATGATATCTATTTCAATATTTTTCATACTAGCATCTATCAATGAACAAATTTTTCATATTTATATGAATAGTATTCATAGCAATGTATATTAATGGATTGGTTGTTTCAAATGCAAGTGATCTCCCAATCTGCAAGATGCTTCTCATCTTGCAAATTTCGCTGGAACCTCAAAAATTTTGACTGCAACATGTACATAGCACAACAAGAAACATGAATTTGCATTGTGGTCTCAACGACATAAACTCCTTATCATCTATTCATCTTGTATCTGTTGCAATGAGATCAACAAACGCTGGCTCTCCATAAACATCAATATCTAAATTAAATTAAATGAAATCAAAATTTGGTGTGACTTTTAAGTAATTAAAGCATAAATTGCAGATTACGGAAGTTCTTAGGCTGGAATATGTATATGATCGAACAATGGACATAGTTGTTGAATACCACAAACCCAAACATAATTGCCTAAGCTTTGCCAAAGAGGAAGTTTTTTTGTATTTATTCCAATACTACTGATATTAGTGTATATGTATGGATATTATCAAATAGAAGAAGCTGCAATATATCCAACAAACTTCACAGCAACATTGCGTCAACAGTTCATCTTCCTTGTCATTACTCATTATTAATTCTATCCACGGAACCCAAAGAATGGGAGCAACACAGGTCCTCCAATTTCTTTCTTTAAATACAAGGCCACTGCCACATAAGTATGGCCTATGAAAGATTATTCTTACATGTAAAATGTAAACAAAGAATAGGGTAGGTTTTATTTAGATTGAAGTACTGGGCAGCAGAAACAAAACCTTGTGTTTCATGTTTAACCACACAAGGGAAGAAGGTAGAAAATACAATTAAAACAAATACCAGAAATTGGAAAATACTATTAAAAAATAAACCAAAATTATTCTATATTCAAATAAGGTGGGTTACAAAATACAGCCGAGGCTATTTTCGACAACGATTGTGATTTTCCCTACCGTTGACCAATTTAAAATATGTACATTGATCAAGCTTCTTCATAGTTTTGTACTTAATCATTGCTGCCAAGTACATCTATCCCACTTTTTTGAATATCTTCTCTCTTCCAGATATGGCCTACTTGCAATGCCTATTTATTCAACATTCCATTCTTTGTCAAGTATTAATTTCCCTCTACTATCGAAAATTTCGAGTTTAAGGTGCTATGCTTGCAATGTTCCTGACCCTTAACATCTGAGACAACTTACAAATGCCATTCAGGTAGATTTTAAAGTGGAAGGAGTCATTGTATGTCAAAACAGCTAAAGCAGCGGAAAATAATTTAAGTACGTAGTGACTGGTATTCTCCCTATATTCGATCATCTGTTTGGTTGAGAAGCTTGCCTGAGGATTTGTATGTGGAACTTCTTTCCTTTATTACAGTAAATTCGAAGGAATGTCCAACCCAGATGAAAAAAGCAAATCTGTTGAGGTACATAACTTCTTCAGGCAGTAGAGGTGTGGCAAGTGCATCAAATGCACCAGAATAGGTGTGGCAAGTGCATCAAATGCTGCAGATGACATCAGAATATATATTTCTTCATAGCTATGGAGATATGGCAGCCCACAAAAAGGTTTGGAATGTTCAGAGGTGATGCCAAATATGTAGAGTCTGCAACTACATCCAGAGGAAACCGAACAAAATTTCACAAAGAACATAGCTTTTTGTCAAGTCGGCTACCATACCCACATGCAGGTCACCATACTATGAAATATAAACTTTTGCAGTAATAACATGTCATTTTATCCACCCATACAGTTTCTGCTACCCACCTCCGAGGTAGACAAATACTTGTGCAATCTGTATAACTCAATAGACTTGCCAAATCTATGTTGTTGGAAGAAGCTATATACTTAAACGAAGAACTATTTTGCACCCGACCTCAAAATCCATTACAATTCCCAGCGATAAAATAAAGAAGTTCAACCAACAAATCTCTAGCCAACATTTTCAATTAACCAAAGCATCGAACAAAGAGAGAACACCAACCAGAACATACTTGTTCTGTTTTTTTCATCCTCTTTGATTTTCTCTTTGTATAACAGAGTTTTGTTTTTACTCAAAGATCACGTCACATAAAACCATGCTATTTGTAGGACATAGAACAACACGGACTGAACCTAGAGCCCTTGAAATTCAAATAGTGCACAAGCAAGCCCGATTTTCATTTTGTATATCGCGATATTGTCTGTGTTATTTGTAGGACATGAAACAACAGGGACCGAACCTAGATCCCATCATCCCAAGAACCCACGATCCAAAAAATGCTCACTATTGTTTTTTGTCTTTTTTGTCCACTAGGGTATGTAAAACGCATGTAAAGTAAACTATTTCGACAATGTTAACTTTTTTGGACATGACGGCCTTCAAATTCAAATAGTCTCAAATTCCGATTGTCGATTTCTATATCTCTGAAGTCTCTGATTGTCAATTTTCAGCCACCTACCCTGACAACACGAGATGAAAAAACTGATTAAGTATGGGATGATGGCTCTGTGCAGGCTGTATATATCTACTCTATAAAATTACATATTTCCTGTTGGGTATGTGTTATATTCTTTGCATGTGTGTGTGTGTGGGTGCATCATATACGATGACTGCGTCTGACGATCCCTTCACCTAGGGCTTTGCCGTTGCGTTGGGCGCTTCCTAGGGGGGGGCTTCCCTGAGTATGCGCAGCGTTCGGGGCAACGCCCCGAAATTTTTTTTTGGGGGCGGTTTTTTGCTATTTTTAGCGGATTTTGATATTTTTAGCTGATTTGTGAATTAATCTCGGGTTAAGGGATTAGGGTTTTGGTATCTACGAAATACCTAAAAAACATTGTATATATTGTATGGCGAATGGTGAAATTCGATATAATGAAAAAGAAAGGTTTTCCCGATTGAGGGTTTCCGGTAAAGATCTCTGTGTATTTTGTGTATGAGCCATTGATTAATTTCTGTATTGCTTAAGAATATATATGCATTGCTTTACTTCGCAGGTTTAAAACTTACTTTTCCTATGTTTAATCTATGATGTCCAGGAAACCTATAATTTGATAAATTTTAATGTTTTCTATCCAGGATCCCTACTATTAAAGAAAACTAGTTTGGAAATGCTAATGTATACACCATAGTTCGATACAACCTATCCGTGAAGGTGCATCCATAATATTGGCTAAGTATGGAACCCAACTGCGGTCAATCAGAATGATCGTGAAAATCTCGCTACTAACCGATTCTCAATTTCTATATGGCAGAACTCTCCGATTGTCAATTTTCAGCTGCCTACCTTGTCAACTCGCGATGAAAAAAATGGCTAAGTGTGGGATGACGGCTCCACGGTCCAGGAAACCTATAATTTCATAAATTGCATTTTCTTCTGTCCAAGATTCTTTTAAAGAAAACTAATTCAGGAAAGCTAATGTATAGACTGAACACGACTTGTCATAGTCCGATAGAACCTATTCACGAAGCCGCGTCCATAAAAGTGGCCAACAATGCAACATAATGACGGTCACTCAGAATGACCACATAAATGTGAAAAACTAAAGTTAAACATAGTTTACAACATGAAAGTAAAAGGGAGAGAATAACTATATCTCCCACACAGCAAAATCCATTGCCATAACTATAAAACCATAGAAACACAAAATCCATGTAAAAAGCATTGGCAACCATGAAATATATTTTGAGGCCAACAAACTTTGCTTCAACATGTAACAGATGCAATTTACATCACCTGTAATTCTTTAGTCTGTTATTTTATCTTAATATTATTCTATGCAAACTGCAATGCAAAACAAAATGCGACAAAATATTCAACCGTAGATGCAACATCTCAACATTTGCAAACCCCGACCAAACAAGAACAAACACCAAAGAAGAACCCACCTAAGAAGTACTAAAATCCCCAACTGCAGTCATAGGAATGGTACTCTGCAAAGTCGAATCAAGCAACAATAAACAACATACAACCAAGAAAGAAGAAAGCAACAACCACCCCACCAGAATTGATGTTGTTCCAATCACGATTGCAGAAACCCAAACATCCAAACTGCAACAACATGAGCAGGCAAGCAAGAACAACGAAAACATACAAATAAGAAATCAGTGGCATGCAAAAAGAAAGCACGGACCACCGAATCAGCAAACCCGCCGAAGCATAAAAAATTTTAAAACAAAAGAAAATGTCTTGTAACAATCATGTTAAGTAACCATTCAACACTACCAAGACTGTTAGGTAAACATTTAAGTCTGTCAGAAATGCATTGTAAACATTTAAGAAAAAAATTCAATGTGGTAGGACTCTAACGTATCCCAAAAAGAAAAAATATATTTTTTGTAAGAGTACTTCGAACACCACAAAATGTTTTGGAAAGCCAAACTTTGGATACGCCACCATGTCTAACATTGCCATAAATTTACCTAGCATAAAATGCTAAACCAAACATTTGAATTAATGCTAGCATTAATCCACCATCGACGAATACATAACAAAATATATGATTAAAAAAAGACCATATACGATCAAATACTTTGCATATGCCAACATATATAACATTGGGAATAACGAAGCCGACAATAAGATTGCCAATCTCTTATCCAATCAGATGAGTACATATATGTTACTTTTTATCATATAAAGATCTATGCTTTTATATCCATAGCTCCAACAATAGGTATTGTGCAAATATTTCGGGTCAAAGGACAAAGTAATATGTAATCAACAAATTATCGATTGCAATAAAGGGGAACTTTTTGTTTTCCAAATTTTCCAGTCCCCAAACAAAACTAGATGTAAATGGAATTGAGTAGTTAATTTTATATAAGAGTATTTATGGGTTTTTCAACACAATGAATCCATTTTTTCATTCATAATTACAATTTAAACAACAAAAAATTGTGATTTAATACAAATTTATATCACCAAATTTAAAGGAAAAGGACTAAAAAACCAAAACATACAACAATTAAATATCCTCTTATACAATGGTCAAATTTGACGAATGTACATCTTTGTTAGACTTTTTTCCTCCTCTTCCTTCGTTGATGGCCAAGAAATTGAAGAATTGTTTGAGGTTGCCAATGTAAGTAGAGGTTTAGTAGTCAATCTTTCTCTCCTATTGAGGTTGACGATTTTCGACCCCTCTTTGATCATTCTCCACTTTTGTTTGAATGCTTTTTCTTTTTTGGTCTTGTTTTGTTGTTTTTCCTATTTTATGATTTTAATTTTGAATTGTTTTTTAATGGTTGATCATTCTCCACTTTTGTTTGAATGCTTTTTCTTTTTTGGTCTTGTTTTGTTGTTTTTTCTATTTTATGATTTTAATTTTGAATTGTTTTTTAATGGATAGTTTCAAAGAGTTCAACTAAGGTTTTAGATAAAATAAAAAAATAAAAAATGGTTATTTGGATTTATACATTTGGGTTACTTGGTTGAAAGAATATGAAAAGAATTATCATTAAAAAACCAAAACCAAGAGACTTTTTCAAAGATGAATCCAAATGTATTTATATGTTTACCATATGGATGAATAAAGTGAATTTATGATTATCTTCATTTTGTATAGTCTAACAATGGTACGAGACGAGAGCCTATAACTTCTTAGGCCTAAAATAATAGCTATGCAATTGTTCATAGCTGATTTTTTGCCTTGCCCAGAAACTATTCTCGGGTGTATCTAGCTTGGATGTTTCTCTCCCCTTACATTTTTCATTCCCATGCAGAACTGTCCCTTAGTCATATGTTAACTCTAGAACGAATTCTTCAACCTGCCAGTCTATATTAATCTATTTCTTAATATGCAATCTGAGCCTGCATATTTGCATAGGCATTAGGGCGTAGAAATAAGCGTTCCTCTATGTAAGTCTAGGGTTTTCCAACCTAACCTCTCTTTTATCCTCTCCATCAGTACCGTTCACATTTTTCTCTCTGATGTACGCACATGTTAGGGTTTTGGTGTCTCTGCGTAAAACCTTCCTTCTATCTTTACCTGAAACCCTTCCTTAAAAATATCCCTGAACGGAACTTGTGTATGTGTATGGCTTGCGTCCACTGATGGGGGTAATGTTTCTCCATTTCCCAATTTTCCCCACATAGTCGGGTACTATGAAGAGATTTTACATGTCTCGATGTGTATGACAATATTCCACTATAAGATGGAATTTCAGCGACTCCTTCAAATGGGTTACTTTAGAAATCATAAATGGGGTCTAATATGATTATGCCTTATACTCCAATTGAGTCTAACACATTCGTCTAGGCTCGTCTCAAGGCCATCAAAAGGGGTCATTTGCGCCATGGAAATAGGAGGATTATTTTCTCCTCCATAATGTGTGATTAAAAATACCAAGGATCAATGAAGAATTGACTGGAGGTATGCGTGTGTTTGTCAGTGATAACCTACATGGAGATAGGAGGATTATTTTCTCCTCCATAATGTGCGATTAAAAATACCATGGATCAGTGAAGAATTGAATGGAGGTATGCTTGTGTTTTTCAGTGATAAACTGCAGTTTCCTTGGGAAGTGTCGTATTTGGAGTAAATTTTTTATGTTATTTTATCTTTCTTAACAATGTTTTCATACTTATACATCACCATATCCGTATACCCTGGACATAAAAAAACATCAATATTTTCTGGTTCAAATGGTATAGTAGACAACTGGTTGTACCCTTTCAATTCAAAAACTTTGTATCCTCTGTTCATATAAAAACATGAATATTTTATGGTTCAAATGGTATAGTAGACAACTGGTTGTACCCTTTCAATTCGAAAACTTTGTATCCTCTGTTCAACCATACACAGACAAGCGAACTTGGAACTCCATTTAAACTTTGTTGCTTTAGCTGAGAATCATCAAGCATTGTTTGAGGTGCAACAACTTATCTTGTTTGAGTGCCAACGGAGGTTGGCCAACAAAGGATGCGAACATGGAAATTTGCAAATGCTCTTGATGTTGTATTGTAGAGTACATGGTGTAGATTCTTTTTATTCTTCTCTTTTGTCTATTCTATTGAAGGAACCCTACGAGGGGATTTGTTTTGTTCATACAATAGAATATTTGCACCAAGGTTTTTGGACAAAATAAAGCTTCCATAGTTCTTCATTCACCCCACCATTACTAGTAGCAAATCATCAATGGTGCCCTGAATGAAGATTACATGACTAACAAAGAAAATTGTTGGAGTATTCACCACTGTGATATGCTTCCTACATTGCCATGAGAACCTATTTTTTTGCAAGTTGAATTACAATGTAAATGAGTCAAGTCCCTTTTTGGTAGAATGACACCCTTCATTGTTCAGTATCATTGTTAGAATCTGACAATTAAATGGCTCAAATTGATGAATTATTAGAATTAACAAACACTGTAATACTCTCAACTGAAGACAATACGGTCACGACTGACAAAAAAGCTCTGCAATATGTTCTAACTTGTTTGCAAGTTTCACAAGACGGAGTAAAAATACTTCAAACTCAGACTCAAATTCTTCATGATGAACTTGAACAAAATAATCTTTGACATTTTGAACTAGTTTTTATTTAGAACAACATCAACAACTAGTACAAGAGCTTCTCAATTAGCCAACTTCAGATTCAAGTACATATGATGTTCAACATCCTCTTTCCAAGCCAATCATCGGACCTTGGGAAGAAATCATAAACAATAAGAACATAATAGGCATTGAATATAAAAAGGAAGTCACCAAGTTCATATTCTGTATTATACCAAATTGATCCATCTCCAAAGTGCTATATTGATAGATTTCATATTCACTTGCTCTAGTTCAAGAAAATATTTCAAAATGACAACATTGTCACCGAAATGGCCACATGAAATATTAGTGTTTCAATCTTCTTTCTTGTAAACATTGTGGAAAGTGTAATGAACCTCCTCGTTACAACAACAACTCTAATAACAGGTGCAAATTTTTTTTTTTAAGGTGTGTGCGCACGTGTAGAAAGGAAACAGACACCCTTGACTCTACGTCACCACCCGACGACTAACAAGGCGCAACCATGATGATCACAACAAGAAGACACGAGCGCTCAACAAGTAATTGCAAGCATTAACGATCATAGATATCAGGCGCACGGCGAGTAACTGCAAGCCTTAACGACCATAGCCATAAGGCGCACAACGAGTAACTGCAAGACTTAACGACCATAGCCATAAGGCGCACAATGCAAACATTCAACGACATACTGGTTTATGCACAGTACGAACAAAGAAGGAAGAATCCGTAGTAGTAGATATTACTATTTCTGCATAGGAAAGCAGGGCGTTTAATCTTAGTCCTCTGCTCCGGAGAGAGAGACGGTCAGATAGGATCCTGGCCGACTGCTCAGGCAGAAACTAGTAATCTCCATTAGGTGTGTCGCAAGAGTGGAAACCCTGCCTTTAAAGGGCCCGAGACTCTTGATACGGCACTGGATTCTTTACACAGGGATAATCACACACACAGACCTATATACTGAGGCTACATGGAGGTTTCTACATCCCGCCCGACACAAGCAGACCAAGCAAAACGCTAAATCAAAACCATAAAGACAATCGCTACGCGATCATATCCAACACACATCACAAGAATTCCACGGTGCAAGGAAATTGGATTACGAAATCCGTCATGAAACGACATAAGTGTGAGCGCAAGGAAATCCACTTTATTTAAATTCAAGAAGCAAGGTAACATCTACTTTACTCAAGGTGCAGAATTAATCATTTATCAATTCAACTGTAGCTATATACCATGATGCACAATAAGTATTGACTAAATCATGGAGCAAGGAAATCAATTACATCTGTCTCACCCCTCTACAATTTCAGGGTGCATACCTTCTATTATAACCATACAGTTCACTCATTCTTACGCCTCTCTCTTAGAGGCGCGAGTAACAATTTGCAATTTAATTGAAACTACTGAAACACGCTATAAAAATAACTGTAAGGTTCTGGGACTTAAATGCCATTATGATGAATTTGCACTAACTATTAAATAAATAGATCAAACCTTGAGGATTCCATTGCATTCATGAGCTTATACATATATCTTTGAGACTTAGTAATTTACACTACAAAAACCAAATCAGGAAGAGTCAAGGTCTTTTAATTGAATTTACATGTTTTATATTTACAGTGGTAATTCTTGGATTGGTCCTTACAATTATCCTAAGTATTCTAATTTCATATACCAGCTCTATATTCAATGGATCCCAAATTCTGTAAGAACAATAAATATTTATTACATTATATAAAAGTATTCAATTTTACAACCCTAAATTATTCAATTGGTAAAACAATTTCTTATTTTAAATTAAATACAATTAATTAATTGCAAACAACAGAAATTACAACAGAAATAGGATTTATCTACAGCTGAACCTTTTTAACAAAAAAATAATTGTTACGCAATTTAATTGTAAATATTTTTATATTACTATAAAAATCTCTATCTAATTATACTCAAGAAATTTTATTAGCTAAACATTTAAGGAACAAGGAAATGGAAGGTCCGTGGGTAACTAGCTCCCTCCCTACATAAGATGACATGGCAGGTTATAAAAATTAGGAAAAGGTACTTGTACTATTTAAATTAGTAAATACACCGACTTTCCAAACGATGATTAAACCAAACTTTCGGCCACTGAATCTTGGAAACTGTTTTTAGCAATACATACCAGGTAATTGTAATTCAAGAAAATACGATCCAGAAAAAAAAATGTTATTGCAATTGATAACGATAGTCTAGTTGTAGTGTTAAAGGTATAATGCTTAAAGGCTTTTCCTAGCTAGGAGGCACGGTCAGCAAACATGCACTTCGTGGTCATTACGCACACAGTCCAAGATCAAGGCGAAATGCATGGGAATACTAACCCTGCAGGCTCCCTTCCAATTAGCAGTACGACATTTATGGGGAGATCCTCAGAGAGTTCGCTGCGTAAACGCAGTAAGAAGTTTACAGTGCAAGAAATCGAAATCAATGCCTTGCTGTGCACTCTAGAAGGTTCAGGTCTGAAGAAACTAGAAATAAAAAGGGGAGGCTATCAGAACCGTGAGGCTATGCTAATTACTCTGCAAGTTCCTGTCTGGAAGTAATCAATGGGGACGACCACAGTGCATCTACCTAACGCTACAACAAGGGTTACCTCACCCGAAATCCCTTGGGAGGGGCCCACGCCGCGGTGTATGCCAAGATTACTTGACCACTGTAATCTAACACAACATCCTGGGAGAGACCATGCAGTCGACTCAGACACAGATCTGCAGAGGTGGAGAAATTAACCATGAAATAGGCAGTACGCAGAGGTGAGGGTCGCGAGAACTGGTCCGAAATGGTGGCATTAATCCCGCGAGGTGCCAGGCAGGAGTCACCCATGGTAAACATAGGTCAAAATAAAATCATTAATGTAATAGGGAGGGTGTAACCAAATAGTCGCAGAGAAGCTTCGTCAGAAGGTAATGGATCGCTGGCAGTATCACTGAGGATAGATTCGCTGTATCCATTCTCAGCGATCGCAGGCATGCAGGGAGAGAGATCTTTTGTTTTTCCTCAAGGTGCTAATGCTGGAGGTGACACAAGAAAGGGATACGCTCAAGAAGGGGTCGCCAGGACAAAGGGCGTTCCCTACCCCTATTCTCCTCTAGGAATGGGTTAAATGAATAGGGAGAACAGATTGCTGGCAGGTGAAGGACAATAACGTCGACCAGAAATTAACACAGGCTCAAGCAACACAGTACCGAATCAATCTGACCTAGCAGATTAAGTTTCCCATCGGGTTCCAATCCAAGATGCCCAACAACCCCAACAAAGGAAATGTTTACGCGTTCCAGGATACTGGTGCGAGAGGAAGAATAAAAAAAAAGACAGGATGAAAGTTAATCTTAGACTGAAACATAGGCCAGGAAAAGTCATCTAACCACCTGGATTTAATCATAAGTTCCCTGGGTAAAATCATTGAGTAAATTTGTTTTCTAGAAATTATACCAACGGAACTAGGAAGAAAATCCACCCGTAGTGCCAACCAGTGCGCCTAAGATTACAAAAAAAAAAAGACTTAAATAGTATTGTTTACGCTACAAGGGGACGATTCGCAGTCTGAAAATTACAACCCTTACGCTAAAGAACACCAATAAAATTTTGCAACCCAAGAAAGAATGCCATAGACAAGGATAACTCATTTGAAGGGATCACGGGTTTATAACGGTCTAGGCACAGAATACAATGACAAGGAAACGGGATGATCCCAAATCTAACACATCCATTAACCTCATAAGGGTTCATATACACGTTAAATAATGATCCTTTTCATTTAAACAAATAATACACTTGCATACCTGTGACTGATGGCGAATAACCCGAAGACGTTATCCCGCCCTTGAGCTCCGTGCCGCTCCCGCTCGCCGACCGTAGAGACCTCACCGGTACCTCCCAACCAATCGCTAGGGGTACTCTGCTTCCCTCTTATCCCCCCGAGCCGTAAAGGGGCCTGACACAGTCCACATGTTATACCTAGCTTCCCAGCTCGCCTCGCAAGGCTGAGCTACCAATCCAATACAAGCTAAGAAACTCCCAACTTCTCACAAGCAATCAGTCCAGTCCAAATTCGGCAGCGTAACCTTACGCTCATAACCCATCCCCCATATTCCTCATCTACCTTTCTTTTATAGAGTTTTGAGACCCACCCTTGCCCTAAATCACAATTAATTTAAGTTTTAATGAAAACCCTCTAAAAATTCTCTATCTTACAAGTGTCACTCATCCCCCCACGTTTCTCCAAAATTATTTTCTTTAAATTTGTTAAAAGGCTCATTTCCCTATTTTTATTAATCCCTCCTTTTTGTTTTTTTTTAAACCAAAAAGTAAATGCGCTAGTTAATCTTTTCATTTTATTTTTTTTTAATTCATAACTTTTATACTTCCGCACGTTAAATAATTTTATTACTTATTAAGTGTCTATGGTTCCTTTATTACTTAGTTCCCTATTTTTATTAATCCCTATTTTTATTTGATTTAATATCTTGTGTTCTTTCACAAGTTAGGAATTAATTTCTTCTTGCAAATTTTTTAAATACCTTAGTTTATTTAAATCCTTACTCTCTTCATTTACCCCAAGAATTTTATGAAGACCCAACTATTACTTAAGTGGGTTTTTGTGTGAATTTTTATTTTTATGCTAGGGCCTTTTTCTTTAAGGTTACACTAAAATTTTTACCCTAGAAAAGTCTTAGGCTTAGGACTTAGATTCTGAGTTAGGCGACAATTGGTTGGGGGAGTTGTTTAAGGATTTCTTAAGGTGTTAATGTCTTAGGGCCATCTAGGTTTATTTCTTCCTCATCATAATTGCAACGTGCCCTTCAGGACGCACTACGTGCTCCAAGGGTGCCACTCGCCTTGTTCGTTTCTTTTGTGCAACATGCCCTTCAGGATGCACCATGTGCTCCAAGGGTGCTACTTTCTTCTTTTGTTTCTTTTGTGCGACGTGCCCTTCAGGATGCACCACGTGCTCCAAGGGTGCCACTCGCTTCTTGTGTTTCTTTTGCGCAACGTGCCCTTCAGGATGCACCGCGTGAACCAAGGGTGCCACTCGTCGACTTGACTGATTGGTAGACATATATAACCCCTGGAGTCAACACTCCGCCAGGTGAACTTGTGGGAGACTAAGGGCTCTAAGGAATAATCCCCCTCGCCTTATTGCGCGCCCCTTAGAATCATTGTGAGCGACTGTCGCAGTCTGCCCTCACCGCATCGTGGATCCTCTTGAACTAGGTAATCATTAACCTACAGGTCGAGCCATGGAGGGAGTGCTAGTAGGCTATGGCGGGGATGCTATCCACGCCTCTCCCTCAACCTCTCTTGAAATCGTGTGTGGCCCCTTTACTCCATATGTGAGTCTGGTCGGCAAGCTATCGTCAGCCTGCATCATCAACAATCATGTCAGAAATGTCAACATCATATCATCAAATCAAATGAAATATCACAGTAAATAAATCAACCCAATAGCACACTCCTTGACTCAATCCGAAGTCCAAGGGGTTCCACCGATGCCTCTGCATCATCAAGGTCCAAAACCCTGCACACTCAATAAAACTGAGTCAATAGCACATGTCTACATCAAATAGTAAAACATCATGTCGTCTATCATAATGCATCATAATCGAGTATAAATGTTTTAACATCAGAAAAGTCCAGATCACTTGCGAGCAAGTGTCCTCAAATAATAAGTTTTCTCAGTGAGCCAGAGCGGGGTGTTACAGAAAGCACAATTATCTTTTGGAAAAATGTTCCAAGCACAAGAAATCCACAAGAGTAAAGAACCACCATGGGTGGACCAAGAGTAAAGATGCTCCAAACACAAGAAATATACAAGAGTAACAAGCGAGCGTGACTTGGTTTGTGGTCATCCCAATACCACTAGATTGGTTTGCAGTTTTCCTTAAACCACCACTTGGTAGAAGACATACAACTTATGTAAGACAATAGTTTGTTGTTTTCCTTAAACATCCACTTAGTATAAGACTTACATCTTCTACTAGAGAGAATATTATGGTCATATTTAAACCAACATTTGAGAGCACTTCCAGTGAGCAAAATATATCATCTTTTAGTTTATTGATAAATTAGGAAATGTTTTGGAAACCATTGATCCCTACAACTAAGTTCCAATGTTTGCGGTCATCGATAAACCACTTGATCGTTTTCTGGTCTTCCTTAAAACACCACCACCATTTAGTAGAAGAAATCAACTTCTACTAGCGATTTGGTTTGTGGTATCCAAAAAACACAAGATTCATAGAGCAAATTCATCCATTAGCAGCTACACACTTCCATATTTCAGTTGTCCACTTGCAAATTTCAACACTCACCTTGGACTCACAAGATTAGGGGGTGGGAGGTTGGAAATGTAATAAGTTAGGGTTACTCGGTTGAAGGAATATGAAACGAACTATCATCCAGAGTCCAAGAGACCTCTTGGAAGATGAATCCAAAGGTCATCTGAAATGTATTGTATGTGTATCATATGAATGAATAAAGTAAATTCAAACTTATCTCCATTTTGTGTAGTCTAATAGGTTACAGTGGTGCTAGATTTTGATATTTTCTCCTTATAACCATTTGCATTGAATGCTTCATAAAAGGTGTAGAACAGGGATGCTCCCTTTATGCAATTTATATAAAAGTAATCTTACTCATGACAAGTCTTTCACTTAAAAGTAACATGTTGGTAATACAAAAATTCCATTAGATTAAACCTAAAGTGCTCTTTGAAAAATATACATATAAACAAATTTTCACACAAAAATATATTAAAAATACTTACTAATCCATTTATTAAACCAAACTTGGATCTATATTATAGCTTCCAGCGTTGTCAACTAAAGTATCTTATATTTTTTGTTATAAGAAAAAAGGTATTCCTTCATTCATCTATCAATTCAAATAAATCCACATGATCCTTTTGAAACACAAATGTATCATCTAGATAGATGATGCTTTTGTACATTCTTTCGTTACAAAGTTTACTTAATTGTTGTAATTTGGTTTTGATTCAAAATGAATAATTATATAAATTGTCATTTGTTTTGGTGCCTTTTGGTTTGGAAAAAATAGATTTATTAACTTGTAAGGTCCACTTTCGAAGTCCATATTACAGGTAATCCCACTTTGATGATTTGGGGTCCAAAATATTCCGGAGCCCAAAATATTCCGGAGCCCATTTAAAGTCTTAAATGGTCGTTTGCAAGTTTCCAAAATGGGTGTGTTTATCTGCCCATTACATGAACCATGTCGAAGGGCAGATCTGAAGTGTACTGTCACTAAAACAATGGGTTTTAGTCGTACAAAGAATCTAGATTACAGAGACGGCGTTGATGGGATAATACAATTTAAACATAAACATATGAATAAGGTATGCAATGTAATTGTTGTTCAAATTTGAAAAGGTTTTAATGAATATTTGAATGATAAATTGTATCGATAAGGTAGAATTGGAATTTGAAAATAAGAGATTATAAATTCAAATCAAAGGTAGGATGTTTATAATTCTTTTATAAATTTTTATGACTTAATTTGGCAGTGACTTTAAAATTAAATTATCATTATTTATGATAACGGAAAAGTTGCAATTCCTACGACCATTTGTATTATATCCTCCCTGAGAACGTGGATATTGGTACTTTCACCCTTCCACTTGAACTCCCACTTGGTGAGTCCCGGGAGTAAAGATGTATGTATTGACAATTCGTTCAAGTGGATCTACAGTGGATGACAGAACGATTGCAAGTTACCATAGCCACAGGCTCATTCCATCCTATTAATCCAGTGTACATTGTACTATACTACCAAGTCGTCTGCTGCCCGTTCCCTGCAGCCTGACTTGTTCTCGGTATTATAGATACCGGAGATTGAGGTGAAGTCGATTGTTTTCTTCTGTGGTCGTAAATGAAGTCAGTTGTGATAGTAATATACAATAATCAATTCTATCAATCTAAAATAATTAATTCTTACAATGTATATTTTTTTATTATTTATAATTATTTATAATATTTTTTTATTATTTTAATAAATAAAATAATACATTTTATTAATCTAAAATAAATAATTTTTAGAATATATGTCTTTTTATTATTTTAAATTATTAAGAAAAAACCAATTCCAAACATTTCAAACAGGTTTATAAATACTTTCTTTATATAAATCTTTTATCTTATATTATTTAGAAATTAATAAATTTATTAATTTAACATTTTATTATACCTACTTATCTTTCCATCTTTCCCATATTACATTGAAGTTCTCAACATATTATTCCATTTTCAATTTAAATTATTTACAATTATCCTATCTTCAAAATGTTATCACACCACTATATTATGTGGTATGTAATTTAAATGATTTGAAATTTTCTTTATTCAAAATTTTACACTCGTATTTTCAATTGCCTTGACTATAATTTTGGAATTTGTTTCTCTACTCAAATTTTACTTTGTTATTTTTTGTTTTTTCTAAGTCTTTTTTGGACAATTAAAATCCACATCTTTTTAATATGTTATTTTTTTAATATTATATATTTTGTGAAAAAAAATTAATTTTTATGTTAATAATAATTTTACTCAAAGTAAAATGATTAATCATTGAGTGGGCTTAATGGTTAAGAATATGTGTTTCCTCTTAAGAAGTCAAATCGTTGGACGGAGGGGGTCCCTTGTCCCACAAACAAGGGGTCTCATACACCAATTTGGTGTGCTGGCTTGGTCGTGACCTTAAAAATAGATTATTATTATTATTATTACTATTATTAATGATATTAAACTAATTCAAAAGATAGAATAGTTTAAATATTATATAAATTTGATTTTTTTATCACTTGAAATTATGAGAAGAAAATTTTTATTTTATTTTTGTTAGAAGTCCAATATTTACTTCCTTTTGTTGAACCAACAATTTAGGTAGGGTTTGGATGTGAGGAAAAAGAAGTTTCAAAAAATATATTTCCATCTCTTGAGAAAGTTTTCGTAAGGAATATAAAGGTTAAGGATTTGGAAGTCGAAAATATGAGTTCAAAAAAGTAGATTTAGAAGAGAAGATGGAGACATTGAGTCTCAAAACATAAATGTGGAAATATATAGCAAAATGCATTGAATAATGTTCTTAAATTCAATTTTGATCATGCTTCATTCCCAAATCAATGGGATTAAGGAAGTGTGTGGAGACAATGAAGTCAATGATATTGTTTTTTGTTTTAATGTGTAATTTAGTAAGTGGACAAATTCAACTTTTTGGCAAGTCACAATCGTACATTGGTCTATGACCTCTAGGTTTATTACGAAAAGAACAAGAATTCAGACAAATACATTCATACTTTGCGACATATCTACAACCACATGATACACTTAACCCCAAATATTTTCCTTTTAAGTCTTTTTGTGGATATCATCCACTAGCTCCCTATGAAATACCAACCTTGTTGCTTCTAGCAATGTCCTTACACTAGTAGAAGGAACAATATAAGGTTTTTAGTTTCCTATAGTGATAATCACCATTTAGGAACATGTGAAACTGTCCATACAACACTCTCAAGCATGCAAAATATCACCATAGAGGTCCACATCCCTTTCAAATAGGAGAAAAGGTATGGATACATCTACATAAGAAAAACTTCCAAGGGATACAACATTAAAAGTTGAACCAAATATGATATGGGACATAGAAAATTGTACAACAAGTTAGGGATAATTATAGAGTAGTCTATGCATTTGAGCATACATAAAGTTATCAATGTTAGTCAATTGAAGCTATATGATCCATCCCACTTAGAGGAACATATTCAAATCACACATTCAAAAGACAACTTTCTATATGTGTAGCCACCATTAGATGAAAGCACATTCTCGAAAATTTTCTACCACATGAACCACACCAATGGTAGGCCACAAAGGGTAGCTCCCAACAAGGGATAAATGGATATCAATAGATACTCTAACCCATAACTTGTCACATCAGGAACAAAAAATAGGGAAATATTTTGAGAGTGAGAGAGAGAGAGATTCAACCAATAAAGACAATGTCGAGAGTAGTTATTTAGTAGCATATATTGATTAGGGGAAATTTGGGTTGAAGAATGGGTCTCCTAAGGAAAAAGTAAATAAAAAGAGCATATGCCACATCACACTATATTACATATGTTATATTCTTATTATTGAGTATTTCCATGAAAATTGGGTTAATGTAGACTTACGAAAAGTATTAATAAAGAATTTATATTATTGTGCACACACAACAAATGATCATTTTAGTTTATTAAGAAATATATAGAAAAAAATATATTAAATAAAATAGATAAAACTAAACTAAAACAACAATCATTTTCATTTTCACATCATGGTTTTTATACTTTCAAATTATCTAAATAATAAATGGTTTTAGTATTTCAAGGTTTATATATATATATATATATATGATGATCATGATGATGATGATGTCCAATGAGACCAAATTTGGTCTATCAGACCTTAAGAAAGGTAAGGAATTACTTGGTTTTCTTTAAAATTTTAAAATATTTAACAAAAGATTTCCTAAATCAACATAGTTTTGATGAGTTAAAAGGTTTAGGAAGACCATTATTGTAACAAATGTTTTGAATTTGGGATCTAATGTGGGTGTACGTAGGGCATTCTAAGAAAAAATGATTTTAATATTCAACCCTCTTAGTTGCACAAAAATAACAAAAAAAAATTCCCCGTGACATTTTAGGAATTGTCCAATGCCCTATTTCACTATGTATCTCATGAGAGATTGTTCTTATTTTAGAAATGACGTTTTTCTTCTTTATTCTAGTCAAAATAAAGAGATACTTGATCTTCTACATTAGGATTGATCACCTCCTTAGAGTATCTTAATTTTATTTTAGCCTCTAATTCTTTATCACACCACAATTTCTCCTTAAATTTAGATGTAACAATACTTTTAATATTATTGTTATTCTACATAGTGACATATTCCTTTATTCACCAATGATTTCACCAAGACTTGACATCTTTGTGCCAACCCCACTTGAGCCACAAGTGGTTTTGACTAGAGTTTGAAGCAATCTTATGAAGTCTCTTGTCTTCCATATTGTTTATCTTGTTCTTATACAATAGTTACCCATTCATAACCATGCTCTTAATGGGGAAAATACTTACTTCTATGAGGAGGATAGGATAATGTGTATTACCTTATATTTTTAGATTATAAGTTATTAAACACTTTTGGATTTTGTTTATATTTCTCCACGATTCTCTAGAGATGTTGAAACCCCAAACTTCACAACCATATAAAACAATAGAGGTGATGAGAGTATCAAATAGTAGTTCCCTCCTATCATATATCCAATGGTCCATTGATTTACAGCTATTTTCAACTCCAGAATAAGAGTTCCACACTCTATTTATTATTTTTCTCAATGATATAGTTCTATTTAAACATATGATCTGAAGATCAATTATGAGATATTTGTGTAAAGTCACTTCCTCCAAGATTTAGTTTTCATACATGAAATTAGTGTAAGTTATATTTTTGAATTTAATTATCATAAAATTTATTTTGTCAACATTAATAGTTGTACCCATACTAGAGTAGAAATCCTTGAGAAATTTTAGTTTCTTGTCGAGATCATATGGACTCCCCACCATATGAAGAAAATCATCAGCTTCAATAATAAGGTTGATGATTATAACAACTAGAGTCGAGTCAACACAACTCGCTTCCTCCAAATAACCATATAACTTGTTAATGCATATACAAAAAAGGATAGGGGATATGGGACAACCTTTATTAACCCCTATATTACAATTGATTTATTTTTACTATCCCTTAATTTTACTAAAATTGCTAATAACATTCTCATATAGCCTTACCACAATATCTCTTAACTTGCCAGGAAATTTTAGCTCTTTTAATCCATTCCAATGGTTATTCTTGGGCACTAGGTTGAAATGATGAAACAAAAGGGGATATTGATTCTATTATTGAAACACTCCTCCCAAATGATCCTAAGAGTAACAAGGTGGTCCATAGTTGAATGGTAGCTCCTAAATCTAGTTTGGCCTTTATTTCTTTTTCTGTGGATTTCTAGCCATACATTGATATTATTTTCCAAAATAATTCCATATAACGTGGATAAAAAGAGGCTGATCATAATGGTCCTATTATTAGAGGGATTATTTTTATCCCCACTTTTAAAAATAGGTACAATGACGCTTTGATTTCAGGGTTTAGGAACACCCTACTTTACTGGTAAATTGAAGAGATTGTGGATGTAAGGGACAAGGATAGGCCCTCCAATTTTTAGATTTATGCTTGGTAGCCTTTGATATCCTTAGATTTATCTTTTGAAATATTTTCAATCCCAAATTCGATGTCTTATACAAAAAAAACCATTAATCCTATGTATAAAGGGTTTAAATGTTGTTCACAACAACAAGGGATTCGTAAATATTTTTAAGGTAGTAATTCTAGTTTTTGAAGGAAATCATATTTTTTTCTTTAGTTTCATGAGTTATAATTTTCCTCCATAATTTCTTGGGATCTATCTTAGATAGGTGCAAAAGATTATATTTCTTTCTATTTACATAATATCTGATGCAGGTGCATCATGCTTCCAAATTCATTGTATATTTGATTAGACCTAGGGGGTATTCATTCTACTAAGGGGTTGGTTTCCTAGTGAGTGATTTGTTATATTTTTACAAGAGTTTATTTTGTATAAGTGAGGATATGCCTGTAAATGTTCTCTAATGTGTGATACCATGAGGGAATCTTGGATATTTGTTTGTTGTAGAATGGTTTCTCTAAATTGGGCATCTAAGGCAGTTTGAGTCTTGTGAAGATAAGAGAAATCCTATCTTCTCGATAAAGACCGATCTTAACTAGGATTGAGTGGTTATAGGATATTTGGGAGTGATTCATGGATATAAGGTCTCATTAGGGGTTTTCTTGAGAATTTATAGGATCTGAACTAAATTGGTTTTAGAACCCATTTTGTACAAAATATTGTAATCCTTTAGGCATTGGGTGTGTCTAATTGAATGTAAATCTAGCCAAAGAGAAGAATGAGAGTTTCTAAGTAAATATATATACAGATTGGTTAATGAAATAAATTTTTCCATGAAGTAATCGTTTATGTTCAAATATAGAAGAATTCTAGTTTTTGTGTGAAGTCTAGAATTAAGAGAGCTTCAGAACCTCTATGCAATTTGAGCCTAAACTAGGAAAGTTTTAGTACTTGTGGAAAGATCTATACATGATATGTTTCTCTTGACGAACCTATGTATGATAGTTTTCATTTAATTGCGGGATCAAGATTTTATTGCAGGTTTGAGAAGAGAAGTTCTCAGGACAAGGTCTCGATATAAACCTGTAACCCAACTAGATCAAGTAAGTGTTCCCAAGAATCATCGATCACCATAATGGATGAATGATCCTAGTCTATTGGCAAGTGGAAAATCGATTGGGGTTAAGGTGGCTACCCCCAACAATGGTGGAAGAATATACAGGAGTCGACAATTTACAGAAAGAATAGATCGCAATCATTGAGGGATGAATCCAGCTGAAATCTATAACAGTCATCCGATAAAGAGTTGTTGAGGAGGATCGTACGATCGTGAGGGAAGTGATAAGTCAATAACCAAATAGTATTGGCGATCAGATAAACATAAGGTGATGCAAGAGCATTGCCAACACGTTAAGCGAGACAATGTGGAAGCAGAGGATAACTGGACAAGCCAGCACGCATTTTGAAAACACTTTGGGATTGTTGCGAAAATCTTAAATGAGCCATTAAGATTTGGCGCACTTGTATATTGTAAATGAACCTTGAGTGGATAACTCTCCTCCTTTAGTAGATAGACGACATTTAAAATAGTTAATGTAGGTAGATAGAAATTTAATTCTAGGCTAGACAGTTTTAGAAAGCATGAGGGAAAACGGATATAGACACCCTCATTGTGCATTGTAACATTATTCTGGAGGAGCGGGAGAGCAAGAGCATGCAGAGAGTTGTGTAAAAACACCCATGTACATTTGGATTAATAGAAATCTTTGATTCAAATCCATGGTTTGTGTTGTTCTCTGTGTATTGGTGCTGAATGATAGGCTCATGAACGTTTGCTTCCTGTTATACATTTGATTTTATATGTTGTGTATGTGATTTCATGTATGAATTGAAGTCTGAAAGGGATATTAAATGAGTTTCAATTTTTTCTCTATTTGAGCCAGAGAATTCCTGCAAGGAGTGCAGTCTAATTGTCTGCAAGGAGTGCATTGACAGAGGGGTTCAAATAGAGATATATTTTGTTCTCATTTCCTTGAAGGTGCAGTTGGGCACAGGGCCATGCAAGGAGTACGTAGGCTAAGTAAAAGACTCAGGTTTGTGAACCTGAGTGAAGTGTCGAAGGACTACTACTGCAGGTGTGCGCAGAGTCGAAGACTTCAACACTCAGTCGTGGTTGAATGGTTTCCACAAGGAGTGAGAGCAATGAGTTTCCTTTTGGAGGACTTAAAGAAGTGGGAAAATCTCATGAAGGATAGGCCTTTGGGTTGTCGAAAGATAGTGTAGTGAAATTTTTCCTTGAAGGTTGGTACGAAGTGTCACAGGCTTTCAAGGACAGGTGAACGAGTTCAGTGGAGAAGAACACTTAGTCGTTCTGCGAGTCTCATTGGAAGAAATAGATGGTCGAAATTTTCCAAGGAGGTTTCACAACATCCCGTGAGCCGTCAGATATCATGGAGGTGCAGGGGAAGGTATCACCGGTAGTTCTGAGAGGTATAAAGCTCAGGAAGGGTAGAGCCATTGATACAAGCCACAAGGGTCATTGGATTCACACGCATATCTTGTATCAAAATTTCGTGGATTGAAACTCCAGTCCATTGCAACGAGAGTTGCAAAATTGTGAACCGCAATTTTCCAATAGACTCATAATGATCCATCATTCTGGACGCGTGTCATAAGATTCAAAAAAATCGGGGTTCGGAGCATCGGAGATTCCGGGGACAAAATACTCTTGCAGCTTGAAATTGCGAAACGGGATATCCTGACGGGGGAGTTGTGCGGGTCCACAAGAGTCAGGGTGGAAGACAGGTGACGTAAGTCATCAGGGTTGTGCAGTGAGAAGGGAAAGACATTGACATCAGGATTCGCGATCCCACGAAATCCGAAGTCCCGATAGAATAGCCGGGAAGTGGAAAAGTCAACTCGCACATGTGTGCCAGAGTTTTGACGTATCGAGCATCGAGAGTTGGTAAGATGAGTTGCTTGGTATCGCGAGTACCGAAATCGCGACAGGGAAATTCCTGATAGAGGAAGAGAAGATCATCGTTGACTGGTCATCGGGTCTTGGGGGTTCGAGAGACTAGTGATCGACCTTTGACATCGCGAAGTTGCAAAGTCTGATTCCTCGATAAGCAAGGAAAGGGGATCAAGCGATAATTCTATGGGTGTAGATTTCCCAATAGGGAAATAGAAGGACCGGTTAGTGTTCTTCGGGCCGAGGAAAGAGAATATCCTGTGAGCGGGCGTGCCCCTGGGTGGTGTGACTGCGTCAGAGTGGTATTAGAGCAGCAAAATTTCTTTGCTTTCTGTAGCAGAGAAGAAGAAAATTCACCATGCCGCAAAGGAGAGAAAGACAGTCACCTAATCCATAGGATAGGGAGGTGCAGAGAAGAAGAGGCAGGCAGGTAACCAATCTAGAAATGGAGAGACAAATGCGTGATCTTCGAGCGAGACTCGAAGACATGGAGACAACGCAAAGATGCACAGCTAGTGTAGGGGATCTGAGTGATTCCGACAATGAAGTCGAGGCTGAACATGAGGAAGAAGTTGCAACCAAGGATGCAACCAATGAACGCCTAATCAAAGCTATTTCACAAATGGGTGAAAAGGTGAAGATGGACATTCCAGTTTATCAAGGAAATCTGGATGCAGAAGAGATTCTAGACTGGATTAGGGCTCTTGACACATACTTTGACTATGAAGATGTCGAAGAAGAAAAAAAGGTAAAGCATGTTGTCATGAGACTGAAAGGACACGTAGCATTGTGGTGGGATGAACTACAAGCTGACAGACGTTGCAAGGGCAAGCAGAAGATCAAGAGATGGGATAGGATGATCGTGAAGATGAAAGCGAAATTCATCCCGAGAGACTATCAAATTATTCTGTTTAGGAGGATGGAGAACCTGAGATAGAAGTTGATGATAGTGAAGGAATACATGGAGGAATTCGATCGACTAAACATCAGGGCAGTTCATCGAGAGAGCGATGATGAGAAGGTTGCCAGGTATATGAATGACCTAAGATACAATATCCAGGATGAGATGAGCATGGTAACCATCCAAATGGTAGAGGATGCTTATCAGATGGCTCTGAAAGTTGAAGAGAAGCTGAGCCAAAAACAGAGTCAGAGGGGCCGAGGCAGAAGCCAGCCCAGAGGCAAAGTAGTTGCCCAGGACAAATATTAGAAGCCCAAGGAGGAATGGAAGAAACCTCAGGCTCATGCAGAGAGAGATGGAACCTCACAGTGGGGACCATATGTTGAACAGAGAGGGCAGCATAATGAACAGAGAGGAGATTATGCTAACAACAACACTTTTCCTCGTACTAGAGGAAGAGGAAGAGGAAGAGGTGGAGTAATCACATGCTTCACATGTGGAAATAATGGGCACAAGTCATTCGAGTGTCTAGAGAAAAATAAGGACAGTGGAGAGGCTCACATCACCGAGGCACAGAGGCGTGATGTTGAGGCAGAAGATGTTGAAGGCGGAAGATCGCTTACGATGCGAAAATTCCTTCTGACACCCGAGAAGGACGTGGAAAGCTCAGTCCAAAGGACCAGACTTTTTAGGATTTCTTGCAAGACTAAGGACATAGTGTGAAAGGTCATTGTAGACAATGGTAGCACAGATAATATCGTTTCAACCGAGATGGTAGAAAAGTTGTAGCTGGAGACAACTGATCATCCAAGCCCATACAGATTTTTGTGGCTACAAAAAGGACACCAGGTAACTGTCACTAAACAATGCTTGGTTGAGTTCAAGATAGGAGGATATAATGATAAGATCTTATTGGATGTCATTCCTATGGATGTATGTTATTTATTGCTGGGTAGACCATGGCAATATGACAGAAATGTGATTCATGATGGGAGAATGAACACATACACCCTGGAGAAGAATGGGAGGACACACATGTTACTTCCAATAAAGGATAAAGAGGTGAAGCTGAAAGTAAGCAACATAGTACTTCTCATGAGTGGGAAAGATCTTCTTACGTAGGTGAAGAAGAAAGAATATCCACAATTCTTTGTGGTCAGAAAGACGAGGATTGTTCTGACTAGCACAAGAGTTGATGACCTACTAGAGGAAATTCAAGAACTACTGGAAGAGTTCGCTGACATCATGGTGGACGAATTACCTCATTCGTTGCCACCGATGAGGAGTGTGAGTCATCACATTGATCTCATACCAAGAGCTAGTTTGCTGAATAAATCCGCGTACAGATTGATGCCGCAAGAAAATGAAGAGGTTAAGAAGCAGGTCCAGGAGTTGTTGGACAAGGGATTGGTTAGAGAAAGCTTGAGTCCATGTGTTGTTCCAACAGTACTCAGTCCGAAGAAAGAGCGAAGTTGGAGGATGTGTACCGACTCAAGGGCAATCAATAAGATAACCATCAGGTACAGGGTTCCATTTCCAAGAATGGATGATTTGATGCATTGCTTGAGAGGAGCAAGGTACTTTCAAAGATTGATTTGAAAAGAGGATATCACCAAATTCGCATGAGAGAAGGTGATGAATGGAAAACAACGTTCAAGACAAACGAAGGTTTGTATGAATGGCTTGTTATGTCGTTTGACTTAACAAATGTGCCAAGTACTTTCATGATGTTAATGAATGAAGTCCTGAGGGAATCCATCGAAACATTTGTCATCATATATCTGGATGATATACTGATTTTCAGTAAGACAAAGCTAGAACATCTGAAGCATTTAGCTACAGTAATGAAGAAGCTACAATAGGAGAGGTTGTTGATAAACATGAAGAAATCCTCGTTTATTAAGACATAACTCATTTACTTGGGGTTTGTTATTTCGGCGAATGAGTTGAAGATGGATCCAGATAAGCTGGAAGTGATCAAGAATTGGCTATCACCGAGAAATGTATTCGAGGTGAGAAGTTTTCATGGACTAGCTAGTTTCTACCGTAAGTTCATTAGGAATTTCAGTGGGATTAGCACAGCGATGATGGACACAGTGAAGAAAATACATAAAGATTTTCACTGGATAGCAAAGGCTGAGAAAAATTTCAACCTGTTGAAGCAGAAGATCACGGAACAACCAGTTTTGGTGTTGCCGGATTTCCAAAAGACGTTTCAAGTGAAATGTGACACAAGCAAGTTTGCCATAGGAGTGGTCTTGAGTCAGGAAGACAAATCGATTGCATATTTCAGTGAGAATCTGAATGAGGCAAAGGTGAAATACTCCACATACGACAAAGAATTTTATGCCATCATCCAGGAACTGAAGAAGTGGAGGCATTACTTGATCCCAACAGAATTTGTTTTATATAGTGATAACCACGCATTATAGTTTGTGACTCAACAGGAGAAGTTGAGTCAGAGACATGTAAAATGGGTAGAGTATATGCAGATTTTCACTTTTGTAATTAATCATATTTCAGGTACTACTAACAAAGTGGTTGATGCTTTGAGCAGGAAGTGTTTATTGTTGCAAGAGTTCAGAGTCAAAACGCTGGGTTTTGATGATCTCAGGGACATGTATGCAGATGATCAATATTTTAAAGAAGCATTTGAAGCAGCTGAGAATCCAGTTCTCAGAGATAGAATCCCTTGGACAGACTATATGATCCAAGAAGGATTATTGTTCAGAGGCAATCAATTGTGTATTCCAAATTGCTCCATGAGGGAGAATCCGTTAAAGGAGAAACACAGTGGAGGCTTGGCAGGGAATTTTGGTCATGATAAGACATTCACGAAGCTGAGCGAGTCATACTTTTGGCCAGGGATGCGGTTAGAGGTCAAGCGGTTTGTAAACAGATGCAGAATTTGCCAACATTCAAAGGGAAGAAAGAAGAATGCAGGTTTTTATCAGCCATTACCCATACAAGAAAGGCCGTGGGAGGCGATTAGCATGGATTTTGTATTGGGTTTGCCAAATACACAAAGAGGTGTTGATTCAATCTTTGTGGTAGTGGATAGGTTTTCTAAGATGGCACACTTCATCCCATGCTAGAAAACCAACGATGCGACTCACATCGCAAATCTGTTTTTCAAAGAGGTCATTCGACTTCATGGGTTACCGAAAAGCATAGTTTCGGACAGAGACACAAAATTCATAGGGAATTTTTGGAGGACCTTATGGAAGAAGCTAAGAACTAACTTGGAATTTAGTTATTCTTATCATCCTCAGACGGAGGGGAAAACAGAAGTGGTGAACAGAAGTCTTGGAGAATTGTTGAGAAGATTGGTGACAGAACACCATAGCCAGTGGGACAACATATTACCACAAGCAGAGTTTGCATACAACAACTCAGTGAATCGGAGTATAGGAAAAATTCCATTTCAGATCATATATGGAATGCAGCTAAGAGGAGTTTCTAAATTGAGGGATTCAGAACAGACTGCTACTAGCAGCGCTAGTGCAGAAGAGTTCGCAGAGGCGATGAAAGAACTTCACAGCCAGGTGAAGGAGCGACTGTTGAAATCAAGCCAGGAGTATAAACGCAGAGCCAATTAGCATAGAAGACAAATTCAGTTTGAAGTTGGTGATCTAGTTCTGGCACATTTGAGGAAAGAAAGGTTCCTGAGGGGAACATACAATAAGTTAAAGATGAAGAAAATCGGTCCATGTAAGGTCTTGAAGAAATTGGGGGGAAATGATTATGAGATCAAGTTACCAGATGGGATCGGAATATCTCTAATATTCAATGTCACAGATTTATACCCATACAGGGCTGGAGAAACAGAGACTGGAACTGTGCAGCTAGTGATCCAGTGGATGGAGCAAATGCCAGTTGCAGAGAAGCCGTAGATGGAATGCATACTGGATAAGAGAGTGGGTAAGAAGACCAGGAGGAAAGAATACTTTGAGTATCTGGTCAAGTGAAAGAATCATCCAATTGAAGATGCCAACTGGGAGACTGAGGAAAAAATACAGAAGCATGGATGGACCGTGCAGGAGCTCATGGACAGGATCCCATGAAATTTTCAAGCAGGGGAGTATGATGCAGGAGCATTGCCAACACGTCAAGCGAGCCAGCGCGGAAGCGGAGGAAATATGGACAAGCCAACACACATTTTGAAAACACTTTGGGATTGTTGCACAAATCTTAAATGAGCCATTAAGATTTGGCGCACTTGTATATTGTAAATGAACCTTGAGCGGATAACTCTGGTCCTTTAGTAGGTAGACGACATTTAAAATAGTTAATGCAGGTATATAGAAATTTAATTCTAGGTTAGACAGTTTTAGAAAGCAGGAGGGAAAATGGATATAGACACCCTCATTGTGCATTGTAACATTATTCTGGAGGAGCAGGAGAGAAAGAGCATGCAGAGAGATTTGTAAAAACACCTATGTACAGACATTTGGATTAATAGAAAGCTTTGATTCAAATCCATGGTTTGTGTTGTTCTTTGTGTATTGGTGCTAAATGATAGGCTCATGAACGTTTGCTTCCTGTTATACATTTTCTTTTATATGTTGTGTATGTGATTTCATGTATGAATTGAAGTCTGAAAGGGAGATGAAATGAGTTTCAATTGTTTTTCTATTTGAGCGAAAGAATTCCTGCAAGGAGTGCGTTGACAGAGGGGTTCAAATAGAGATAGCTTTTGTTCTCATTTCCTTGAAGGTGAAGTTGGGCACAGGGTCGTGCAAGGAGTGCACAGGCTAAGTAAAAGACTCAGGGTTGTGAACATGAGTCAAGTGTCGAAGGACTGTTGTTGTAGGTGTGCGCAGAGTCGAAGACTTCAACACTTAGCCGTGGTTGAATGGTTGCCGCAAGAAGTGCGAGCAAGGAGTTTCCTTTTGGAGGACTTAAAGAAGTGGGAAAAGCTTAGGAAGGATAGGCCTTTGGGTTTTCGAAAGACAGTGTAGTGAAATTTTTCCTTGAAGGTTGGTACGAAGTGTCGCAGGCTTTCAAGGACAGGCGAATGAGTTCAGTGGAGAAGGACAACTAGTCGTTCTGCGAGTCTCATTGGAAGAAATAGACGGTCGAAATTCTCCAAGGAGGTTTCATGACATCTCGTGAGCCGTTAGATCTCACGGAGGTGCAGGGGAAGATATCATTGGTAGTCCCAGGAGGTATAATTCTTAAGAAGGGCAGAGCCAATGATACGAGCCACAAGGGCCGTTGGATTCACACGTATCTCTTGTATCGGAATTTCATGGATTGAAACTCCGGTCCATTGCAATGAGAGTTGCGAAATTGTGAACCGTGATTTCCCGACGAACTCAGAACCATCCATCATTCGGGACACGTGTCATAAGATTCAAAGAAATTGGGGTTCGGAGCATCGGAGATTCCTGGGACAAAATACTCTTGCAGCTTGAAATTACGAAATGCGATATCTCGACCGGGGAGCTGTGCGGGTCCACAAGAGTCAGGGTGGAAGACAGGTGACGTAATTCATCAGGGTTGCGCAGCGAGAAGGGTGTGACATTGAAATTAGGATTCGCGATCCCACGAAGTCTGAAGTCCCGATAGAATAGCCGGGAAGTGGAAAAGTCAACTCGCACATGTGTGCCAGAGTTTCGGCGTATCGGGCATCGAGAGTTGGTAAGATGAGTTGCTTGGTATCGCGAGTACCGAAATCGTGACAGGGAAATTCCCGATAGAGGAAGAGAAGATCATCGTTGACTGGTCATCAGGTCTCGGGGGTTCGAGAGCCTAGTGATCGACCTTTGACATCGCGAAGTCGCGAAGTCCGATTCCCTGATAAGCAAGGAATGGGGATCGAGTGATAATTTTGTGGGTGCAGATTTCCCGATAGGGAAATAGAAGGACCGGTTAGTGTTCTTCGGGCCGAGGAAAGAGAAGATCCTATGAGTGGGCGTGCCCCTGGGTGGTGTGACTGCATCATAAGGCGTATCTATGACATGGGAACATTGTGGAAATTGAAAGGTGGAGTTAAAGAATGTGTGGTTTGAGGTCCCACAATCCTCCAGTACCATTGATCTCATCGAGATGGATGATCAACGATGACGATTAAACGAGATCGAGTGAGCACCTTGTAGATTGCAGAGACCGGAGGAGAGGTTAATGAGTGAGCATGTTGAGGTTCCACAATCTAGCAGAACCATAGATCTCATCAACCTCTCGATCGATGGTTGTCACTGGTCTGAAGTTTAACGATCATTGTGGGGGATCATGCCCACAATTAATGTTTGTGCAAGTTCAAGTTCCACTATGAAACTAGATCATCGATATTGGGAGAGAGTTAGATCCACAATCAAAGGTGATAGAAGTTTACAGGGAAGGAGCACAAGTCGGAACCTAAGGCTATGGTACCAGTCACATGAGGTAAGGTTTTGAGGAACAAGGACATGCCATAAAATGATATGAATTCGATCATACCCATGGTAATATGTGGGAGCAGTTGGTGAAGGAGAGTACGAGGAGATGATAGGTTCTAGTGCCTGAGGAGTAGAGGAAATCCATAGCTTTGGGTCATATGATAAGAATACAAGACCATCGATATAGACGAAGGAAACTAGTTTAGTATCTATGTATTCATCCCTTTCTCATGAGGATTGAGATAGAAGAAGGTGAAATTTAACAGACAGAGTGAAAGGATTCAATCATGTGAGTGATCGAATCAGATCAAGAATGTTGCAGAGTTGAAAAAGGAAAATCAATCTGAGAACAACCCCTTTGTGGGTTTTAAGCAACCTAAGGTGAAATAGTGTTGGATAATTATGGGTAACACATGGGAGGTGCATAATTTTTTGTATTAGAGCGGAAACATTTTTAGTATTGGAAAAGAAGGAAATTATTTTCTCAATTAATTATTGAAGGGATATTATACAAGAATTTAAATAATACTGATTTTTTTAAGGTACATGGATCATTGTGATAGAGGTACAGAGAAATGATATGCACTGGAGGAAGAATACTCTAGGTGGAGAGTTCAGGAAGAGGTACTTATGGAGAAGTAATGATCCAAGATGAATGGATAAACAAGAGAATGTTGAAGGGGAGATCTTCAACAATATATTACAAATAAAAAATGAATACAATGATTTTTATTGCTAACTCTGGTCAAAAGATAATTTGTGTTGCAGGTTGAAATTGTAGCAGAAATCCATGACAACAATAAGCTGAGATAGAAGAAAGAGGGACTAGGTAGATCTCTAAGAAGGTGAATATTGTGACAGAATCCAAACAACAATTGGAATTTCTAAAGAAGAAGAGGACAATAAAGTTCTCAAAGGAAGAGGTGAGCAATTGAAGAAGAAACAACCTGACAACTTTGCAAGCTGAGGAGCACACGTGCTCACGAAAATATTCTAGGTGGTATAATCAAGAGGAGATGTGCCAAGAACATGATTGGTGCTAGTGACAAGTTGAAGAATTGTTACAGAAATGGGAAGGACCTATTGAAGCTCACAAGTAGACAAGGAGAGTCTACAGAAGGAAGAGGAGAAGGTGATTACTGAGGGTCATCTTAACGGTTCAAAATGGAGTTAGAACCAGAAGAAGGAAAATGCCAAAGCGGTTGGCATAAGGAAGATGAGTAATGAGGAATTAGAAATAGAAATGGATGAGATAAAGGTACATCTTAGTGTACTAGAGGAATGGATACAAGAGTATGAGAAGGACCAAAGATATGGTTAGAAGATAAAGAGGAAGAAGGTGAGTTGACATTCATTGTAGGTAAAGCTAAGGCAAAGGATGTTTACCAGGTTAAAGGAAGAACTCAGGGAAACTGAGTGTGAAATGGAAGTTTGGTTATGTGGATCTAAAAGAAGATTGTTCCTGGATGAAGATGAAGCCAAAAATATTGAGGATAAGTTTCTTGATATTTTGGTGAATTGTTCAGAACAACATGCAGATGTGGAGATTAAGGAATTAGATGAGGAGCCTTATGACTTTAATTCTCAATTTTTTTGTATGTTTGCATATTTTCCAGTTAATGAACATCAAATTACTGATATGTTTGTGCATTCCAATGAAGGAATGAAGCCTGTAGAAGAGATGGATGAATTGGAGTAAATTTTAAATTTTAATTTGAATATATTGAAGACAATGAGGAAGTTGTCATAACCAGAGAAGATGAATAAAATCAATTGAAGATTTTTGTCAGTAATATGAATGATGGGAAACCTTCATTTGGAAGAAATTTCTCAACAACAAAACAAGATGAAGGCATTACTCAAGGCATAGAGGAATGCATGAAAATGATGACAATAACATAAGTTCAAGAACCTTGTAAACTTCAACCTCACAATTGGGACATGTGTGCAAGTGGATCAACATTATTTTGTATATTTTATAGAGGTACAAAGGACATAAATTCACGTCATGAAGAGAGGCTCAAGGAAAAATTCAGTCATGGAAATATTAGAAGACAATATTTTTCCATAGGAAGAATGTATAGTAGAAGAGGTAGAACCTTTGGAAGGATGGATGACAAAGGATCCAAGAGGAGGATATTACCTGGAAGATACAATTCAAGATAATTTTGATGAATTGTATAAGGAATTGGAATCCTTGGAAAAGAAGATAATAGGTCAAGGACTGCACATTTGTAATACAAAATATGAATTGGAAAGGGAAGACATTGTCTTGAAAAGAAATAAGGAAGAAACTGCAAAGTATGCACAACAGCCAGGGAGAGATTATAGAGTAGGTATTCATCCAGAGACTAAACTGAATAAGAAGATAGAAATATTGTGGATTATGTTGAGGAAGACATCCAAGAGAAGGTATTGTAGAAGGAGAACGAAAAGAAACAATGAGGACACGCTGACTAAAATACTTTTCATCAACAAAGCAATTGGAAAATTTCAAACTAAAGTTTGGGACCCTCGAGGGTTTCATAAACATATGTGATCTGGATTATTTTCGGCACAAAATGAGAGTAGAGATATAATAAATAAATGCACAAAGATATTGCATATATTCAATAATGTAACATAAATGTATCAGAGGTGCGACCATAAACGCAGATAAACAGTAATACATGATTTCTATTAATCAAAGAAATGTATAGAGACTGTAAAAATATAGAGTGAAAGACTCGCTAGAATGGTGGCAACTTATCTCTGAGAAGAGATGTGAAGGCTACTTGCATTCGCAAGAAGATGATTACAATGAGGCTATGAAGGCCTTTTTACAATAAACGGGAATGCCAAAAGTTATAGACATCCAAAAACCTAACCCTAGGAGATGAAGCGCCAAATGTCATGTGGGCCCTGTTTGGGTAAGTTAGTACATCAACTTCCTGGGGTCGTGACTTTTGCATACGATCTTCGTTCTAGGTGTATGATAGCTCATTGGAAAGGTATCATCGAGGAGATTAATTTTGGGGAATCAATCATGCCTTCAATTATCATTGAGAACCTCAATCTCAAAAAACATTTATTTAGGCCCTCAAAATGGCCCTGGAAGTTAAAACCTGCTAAAAATAGTAAATTGCCAAAATTGCCAAAGTTGTTTTGAGCCAGTTGGAAAAGGTGGGTATCCACCGATATCGACCTGGATCAATCCTCCCTCCTTAGGAAGCAATGGTATCCATTGCGTTGAGTTATCGGGGGAGAAGGAAACGCGTTTGTTGAATCTGCATCTTGGTGAGTTGCTTGTCTTACTGGAGACGTCGCATTACTTAGTTTGTGGAAGTCTATCACGAACCTATTGAGGTTGAGGTTGTTCTACAAGTCAAGATACATGAGAGGATGGTGTGCAGAAGGAATCTTTGTGCTTTTCTACAACCTTGTTGACCTTCTTCTATTAGATAGAAGGTGCTTGGGGCAAGGCTATAGTGGTTGCAGTGTCCTTTTGTTCTCCTTTTGAGCAGATTGAGAAGAAGATGAATTTTGCAGTATGAGATACTATCTTGCGACACTTTTTAGGTGGAACAATAGTCGAAACTACCTCTGGTATTCTGTAGAGATGACGCCCCAAAGTAACAATCACACTACAGGGTCGAGACTCATAAACAACACGGTGTCTCCACATATATGGTTAGCCCAAGAGCACACCACAGACATCCAGTGGGGAAACATCACATAATACCTCATCCTTGAAGGGTTTGATGCCGTATGATAATCGACACCGTTGGCTAACACGAAGATCTCTTCCTTGGCGAAGCCACCCAATGTTGTATGGCTGCGAGTGTGGTGTTGTCGACAATCCCAACTGTTTGACGACCTCTGCTGAGATGAGGTTCTCCTGGCTTCCTCTATCAACAATAAAATGCAGTGGGGTCCCCTTCACTCACATCTGTGAATGAAAAAGGCGCTCCCCCTCTTCAAGATCTGTTGGTTCTTCTGGTTGAATTACTACGGTAGCGACAATAACAGTGGGGTCCGCGTCAATGATCTGTCCTTTACCATTATTTTCAGAATCATATTATGAATCAGGGTTCAGCTCTTTGTCTTTGATCTCATCCACTTATGACTGTTTTGAGAGACATTCATCGGTGTTGTGCCAACGGCTTTTGTGGAACTCGCACCATTTTCCGGTGTCCTTCTTTGTCTTTCCGTGACCCTTCTTTTCCTGTGTCTTGGACTGGTTTTCGGGAAACTGTTTGTTAGGGTCGTCTTTGTCATACTTTGGTTGTGGAGGATTTGCAGACCCAAACTCCCATTTTTTCTGGTGCTTAAATTTCTGCTCAATTTTAACACCATATCGATAAGTAGCACCGAGTGATGAGATGTCCAGAAAATCCATTTCAATCTGGATGTATCTGTGTAGAGCCCCATAGTATTTCAGAACCAAATGTCGCTCAGATTCTTTGATACCCATCTTGATGCACAAGGTATGAAAGGTATTGGTGAACTCCAGAATTTCTTGGTGCCTCTCTTGCCATAGTGTGGTCCATCTCGTGTACTGGTACTCATAGTTGCCAACAGGTTAATATTGTTCCTTTACCGCATCCACAAAAGAAATCCCAAGTGGTATTAGCCCCATATATTCCAGTCTCCTCTATGGAACTTTTCTCCCAGTAAGTTTCCCACCAATGTTTGACATGAGGGATAGCTTTAAGGAGTGTGAAGGTGATCTTTTCTTTGTCGGAAAAATTGTGAATAGAAAAATAACCTTCTAGTAGAGTTAACCATTTTTCCAGGGCTTCTGCATCTATCTGTCCTTCAAATACAAGAATATCAAAGTTAACTTGTACCTTGAAAGGCGAGGTGCCTCCAAAGTGGTCACTTGATGAATATGCGCCTGATGCTATCGGCAAGCATTGAAGAATGTTGGAAAAATTCTCCATCATTTTGTCCCTCTGTCGTGTGAGAGCTTGCTCAAGCAATAAATTGATAGGATCGTCTACTCCATCATTTTTATTTTCTTCCACCATTGAGGGTTTCTTGGGTGTGTGAGAGAAATTGTCTTCAAGAGAGACAGGCTTGAGACCCAACTTTCTATACTCGAACCTCGTCGGGGACATGCACTGGAAAAACGATCAAGAGCAGCCTGCTCTGATACCACTAATCCAAATTATTTTTGGCACGAAATGAGAGTGGAAATATAATAAAGAAATGCATAGAGATATTGCATATATTCAATAATATAATAGAAATGTATTAGAGGTGCAACCATAAACAAAGATATACAGTAATACACAATTTCTATTAATCAAAGAAATGTACAGAGACTGTAAAAATACAGAGTGAAAGACTCGCTAGAATGGTGGAAGCTTATCTCTGAGAAGAGATGTGACGGCTACTTGCATTCGCAAGAAGATGATTACAATGAGGCTCTGAAGGCCTTTTTACAATAAATGGGAATTCCAAAAGTCCTAGACATCCAAAAACCTAACCCTAGGAGATGAATCACCAAAAGTCATGTGGGCCCCGTTTGGGTAAGTTAGTACATCAACTTCTCGGGGTCATAACTTTTGCATATGATCTCCGTTTTAGGCATATGATAGCTTGTTGGAAAGGTATCATTGAGGAGATTCATTTTGGGTGCTCAATCATTCCTTTGGATATCATTGAGAACCTATATCTCGAAAAAACTTTATTTAGGCCCTCAAAATGGCCCCGAAAGTTAAAACCTGCTAAAAATAGTAAATTGCCAAAATTGCCAGAAAGTTGTTTTGAGCCAGTTGGAAAAGGTCGGTGGCCACCGATATCCACCTGGATCAATATGAAATAACATGATCATGAGATAATGAATTTTTTCAACCTTGGGAGTCTAATGCAAGTGCATCCTACTTCCATATTCATTTTATATCTTATTAGACCTAGGGGGTATTCATTCTACTAAAGGGTTGGTTTCCTAGTGAGTGATTTGTTATATTTTCACAAGAGTTTGATTTTTTTAAGTGAGGATATGCTTGTAAATGTTCTATAATGTGTGAGAACATGAGGGAATCTTGGATATTTTTTTGTTGTAGAATAGTTTCTCTAAATTGGGAATCTAAGGCAATTTGAGTCTTGTGAAGATAAGGTAAATTGTATCTTCTCAATAAAGGCTAATATTAACTAGGATTGAGTGGTTAGAGGATATTTGGGAGTGATTCATGGATCTAGGCTAATCTTAACTAGGATTAAGTGGTTAGAGGATATTTGGGAATGATTCCTGGATATAAGGTCTCATTAGGGGTTTTGTTGAGAATTTATAGGATCTGAACTGAATTAGTTTGAGAACCCATTTTATACAAAATATTGTAAGCCTTTGGGCATTGGGTGTGGCCAATTGAACATAAATATATCCAAAGAGAAGAATGAGAGTTTCTGAGTAAACATATATATAGTTTGGTTAATGAAATGAAGTTTTCCATGAAGTAATCATCTCTATTCAAATATAGATCAATTTTAGTGTCTGTGTTAAATATAGAATTAAGAGAGCTTCAGAACCTTTGTGCAATTTGAGCCTAAACTAGGAGAGATTCAATTCCTTTGGAAAGATTTGTACATGGTATTTTTCTGTTGACGAACCTGTGTATGTTAGTTTGCATGTAATTGGAGGATCAGGAGTTGATGCAGGCTTGAGAAGAGGATTTCTCAAGAAAATGTCTCTATATAACCCTGTAAGTTAACTAGATCGAGGAAGTGTTCCCAGGAATCATCGATCACTATAATGGATCAATGATCTTAGTCTATTGGAAAGTGGAAAATCGATTGGGGTTAAGGTGGCTACCTGCAGGCATGGTGGAAGAAGCTACAAGAGTCGACGATTTGCAGAAAGAACAGATCGCGATCATCGAAGGACGAATCCAACTGAAAGGTATAACAACCGTCTTATCAAGAGTTGTCAAGGAGGACCGTCCAATCACGAGGGAAGTGATAAGTTAATAAAAAAATAGTGTTGTCCATCAGATCAACGTAAGGTAGATCTATGGCAGCGGATCATTGCGAAAATCAAAGGTGGAGTTAAAGAACATGTGGCTTCAAGTCCCACAATCCTCCAACAATGTTGATATCATCGGGACGGATGATGAATGATGAAGATTAAATGGGATCAGGTGAGGACCTTGTAGATTCCAGAGATCGGAGGAGAGGTTAAAGAGTAAGCACATTGAGGTTTCGCAATCTAGAAGAACCGTCAATCTTGTTGACCTGTCGATTGATGGTTATCACTGATCTGAATTTTAACGACTGTTGTAGGGATCGGGCCCAGGATTAATGTGTGTGCAAGTTCAATTTTTGTAGTGAACTTGGACCATCGATCCAGGGAGAGAGATAGATACACAATCAGTGGTGATAGAAGGTTACAGGGAAGGATCACAAGTCAGAACATAAGGTTATGGTACTAGTCACATGAGGTAAGGTGTTGAAGAACAAGGCCACACCATAAAATGATATGACTTCAATCATGCCCATGGTCATATGTGGGAGTAGTTGACGAAGGAGAGTGCAAGGAGATGGTAGGTTCTAGCGCCCGAGGATTAGAACGAAGCCATAGATCTGGTTTGTATGAGAATAAGACAGGACCGTTGGTACAAATGAAGGAAACTAGTTTAGTATCTCTATATCTATCCCTTGGTCGTGAGTATTGAGATAGAAGCGGGTGAAATATAATAGACAAAGTGAAAGGATTCGATCATGTGAGTGATTGAATCAGATCAAGAATGTTGCAGAGTTGAAAAAGTAAAATCGATCCGAGGATATCCCCTTTGTGGATTTTAAGAAACCTAAGGTGAAATAGTGTTTCATAACTGTGGGTAACGCACAGGAGGTGCATGAATATATTTTTTCCTTTTAATTAGGGCTTTGTAACTATTTGTCTAGTAATATTTTAAGGACTAGTTTTAAGCATCCCTAATAGTATTTCTAGATATCTTACATTGTTTATCATACTAAGGGTTGGTAGTTATATTTTCCATTTTACACAACACCTCGATAGATAATTTGTTAATGGAAGTAGAGATTTTGTTTCATAAAATAATGATATGGGTATTCAATATTGTGCTTATGTGATAGAAGATTTAATTCGTTGCTTAAATCCTTTAAAAAAAATAATATTTATCCTTGTTGAAGATAAAGTGATTTTGGTTATCATAGTTTTCTTCAATGGGGATTTTGTGCATGAAAAAGTTTATAAATGGGATTAAATGTCTATGGTCACAGTTGGGATCATGGTTGTTTAAGATGTCCAAAAATTATTATTTAGTTGTATGCAGGGTTACATATATCACATAATCTATGTCAAGTTATCCAAACCCATGAATATAATTCATCCAGTTGGATCTCAACCATTTCAATAGACCATTGCAAATTCTTAGATATTGAGAATTGCATAGCTTGATTATCTCAATAGAAAACAAATTCTCGACCAAGTATTTAGAGTTTATTTTGTATGTACTATCTAAAACAAGGTCCTCATATAGCCATAGAATATTAAGGTTGGAATAATTGCTAGCACTAGTCAAGGAAGAAATACAAAATCACTCCTATTGTTTCCATCTAGTTTTATTGTTTGTTGAACATGAAAATATCATATATTGTAATCAAGATGAGGAAAGTGGTTCTGAAACATATAATTTGGAACAACTAGATGAATGAATTTATACATAGCTAAAATATAGAACAATTTTATCATTTGCTACATTTTTTAACAAGAACACATTTCATTAGTTTCCATACAAATACATTTTATGTCTTCATATTATCAACAACTTTAATTGGCTTACACAAAAAATATGGTTTTGTAGATGATATAGATAAGATAGGATAATTATATTGATGTCCAACAAATAACCACAATAGTGGGCCAATTGGACTCATGAGCAGTGCAAAAAGTGCAAATATATAGTGAGAATGAAAAATCATCTCTGAAATAACCACAACAAAAAATCAATAAGACTTAAGAGTAGTACAAACACAAGTCCTATTGATAAACTACAAGAAAAACAAAAATTAAAGATTTAGAGAAGAGCATTAAAATTTTAGTCCAATTTCATTTGGAAACCTATTTATAGAGCACATATCATGAATTCTAACAATTAAAATCACTAAGAACACATACATGGTTGATTATCCTATTCCTTCAATGGTTTTGTATTCAAAACAATTTCATCTCATATACCTTAGTGATATGGGTTTTTAAAACGATATAGATAAGACAACATAATTTTATTAATCTCCAATGAATGACTACAATTGTTTGTCAATATAGTGCAGGACTATAACAAGTTAATTCCATAATGTGAGTGCAGAATGAACTGGTATAGTTAAAGTAGAAACTAGCAAAGAGTCGTAAAAGGTTATCCCAATACTTATGTTAGGAAACTTCCTTTCATAGCACATAGCATCACTTACAACGATTTAAAGTATCGAGCATACCTACATAGACCAGTAAGAGACTTAGTATCTAGATTATTTTGAATCAAATTTTTATGGGAACTTAAATTCATCAAGTGTTTCAAACCCACCCACACGAAGAATATTGACATAGTTGGTTTGGAGATAATTACTACATTATCCATGTTCCATACTTTTGAATGAAAATTTAGAAGTGCATGAATCACTTTCCATTCTTGGAAATATTTAAGGATATTTACACTTCGTGATCACTCTTGTTATCTAGACACTGAAATTATCCATTAATCACTAGCTCTAGAAGAGGACTACCTACTAGTCTCCAACCACTATAACTTCTCCCCTAGTTGTTTCTTTCAACAAATTTAGGATCCATTTTCATATGTTAATAATTCAATGTCATTATTTATTGTAGTTAATGATATGCCCATGATTTTAAAACAATAGTTAAACTATAGAAAATAACAAAAGAGAAGATTTGTAGAAGAATATATGTTCCTTTTCTTATTATTAATTTAAGCTTAGATAGAAAATAAAAAATGATCAGGTTGATTGTCTCAACTAGTCTAATGAATTAATTTTAAAATAATACTAGAAACAAATCAATATTTGTCATTCAATGGTGGACTGTGTCAACTTCTTTCTACAAGACACTCTTGGACACATCAATTTATCCATATTTAGTTGAAAGTTCCCCACTTTTTGGTACAAATTTGAGAATTTGATGACAAAAGTGTTTCTAATATCCATTTATCGATAGTTGATATTTGTCCCTTGTGTCCTACCAAGTATATGGTTTCCATGTCTTCGTGTGGTGGGTTTGGGAGAAAGCATCCAAGAGTGTGTCTTCCTCCAATGGTGGTTGGAAATATGAAATGTTTTTCTATAGTTGCATGATTTGAATGCCTTCTTATAGATGAAATGGCTTATACAACTTCAATTTATTGAAATTTATGAAATTATGTATTCCCAACCATGCAAGTAAGTCCAGTTTATATGCGATCTATCGAGTTTCATGGATATTCCGTAGGAATGGTTCATCACAACAAATTTTACAATATTAACAAATATCTTATTATGTTTTGTTTTACTTAGATTCCAGATTCATTGCTACTACCTTAATGCATGAAATGCTAAATAAATAAAACTACAATGAAATATATAAGTAAATAACACACCATCCACACAATGAACAAAATATGTACTCTAAAAATACCCATGTAAAGGGTGAGGCCTATGCTCTACTCCTTTATTCCTAGTTATGAAATGAAAATACCAAGAAAGGGGCTCTCGCTATGAATTTTTCATTGACACTATAACCAATGTGACAACTATAATATCTTTTTCTTCCTCTATTATTCTTCAATATGCCATTCCCAGATGTTGTCAATTTTCACATGCAACTCTATGTGACTAATTTCACATATAAAAATTTCTTCCTAGTGATCTAACTATCACTAAACAACTTTAAAATGAAATTATTGACTAAAAACATATGCAGTGGAAACAACAGGATCATAGATGAATCATCAATACACAAGAGACATAATAATTATGTTTCATAACTTTATCCAATCCTTCAAATATGAGGACAAAAATCATTCCTCTCAACCAATAAAATATCACCAAATATGAGAACAACCTTTTCCTTCTGAAACAAGAGAATCTAAGGACAACCTTATCCTTCCAATAAAAAATAGAAAACCAAATCTCAACTATATTCTGGAAATATCCTATTCTCACGAAACTTTTGTAGACTTCCTATAGAGCATGCTCACATCACCTATTAGCATGTACATATCTGTACTTACCCAAAAACCCAGATACATGATTCACCAATTGGCAACCCGCAGGCATACAAAGTTTTCTCTCATGCAAACCACATATACCCTATACATGATTCTTCCTTCTACAACCCACATATATACACACTTCTCCCATCTGCAAACTGTGTATGGACTCAAAAAGCATGTACAGACACCTCCATACACTTCAATCTCTACCAACTCCATTCTCCTAGGCTATATTTGACACCTTGCAAACTTTCCAAGATGAGATTACCAATCCTCCTTAATACAAGTGAAGACTCACTTATGAAAATTCCATTTGTTGGTTGTGGAGCCTGATTATCTTCCTGATTTAGAGGCCTTTGTTTTTAATTGTGTTTATACCCCATGAAGACTTCACACCTTGAAATAATGTACACTCCTCCACGCAGGGGAGTGAAAGGGGGGGGGGAAAGTGGTCCCCTGAGAGGGGTTTGGGGGAAAACGTTCCCTAATGGGGGTTTGGGGCCAAAGCCCCCGAAGGAAAATTTGCCTTGTAAATGTATATTGTAATTTCATTGTAAATCTGGACCATTCATTATAAGGCCACATATATGAGGGTAGAATTTATGTTAAGGTTTTTTCCCTAGAACGAAACCATTTTTATGAGGGAAATGTATTGTGGCTGTGTTTTATGCACATAGCCCACACTGGGTGAAACACATATATCTATGTATCTATTTTATTGCGTATCTTATGTTTTTTATTTCTGCATTTGTTTTATTTTATTGCTCCATGATCATGTCTTTCTAACACCAATCTTCCATAATGATGATCTAATGTCACAATGACATCTCTCCTTTATATACGATTCCAATGAGGGAGTTTAGGATCCCTTCCTAAACTTGTCAATTAATTATAATATTTTAATCCTCTTTGTGGGTGTGGCACCCCCAAACAAACCTACAAATTCCATCAACTTTCCCATGATTCCCTAGCCTCATTTCTAGGCCGATTTCTCTAAAACAAAATTAAAAACTGGTGCCAATGAAAATTCCCACATGCCTGGCACCTTGGCCTCTAGTGGGAATACTTCCCAAAGATAAAAAAAATCAACAAATTCTTAGCTAAACTATAGAACAATAAACAGTACAACAAGAATGGAACCCCTTCCTATCCTAGAGACTTAGTATTTAACATATCCTGATCGCCATCTAGATTTAGGGTAAAGGTTTTTTCATGTCTCACCTCAAAATTTAAAGTATGGTTTTAGAATTTCTAGAATTTTCTTGAAAGTACACATGTGTGAGTAATGGAGTCTAATGTGGCCTCCACTTGGAACCATGGTGGCCAATAGGATAAGTCAACATGTAGGGGGCATAAATTCCACATGTGAACTCTAATTGAGGTAATATTTGTGATGTTGGAAATCTCTCGATGTGTAGAACAATGTCAAGAGTTTAAGATAAAATATCACAAATATTTGACCCAAAACATATCCCCTTAAAGCATCAAATGTGCTCTAAAATGATATAGACCCCAAATCACCAAAGTGGGACCTACCAATAAGATGGGCCCTACAAGATAATATCTCCAATTTCCCGCCTTGAAAGTACCAAAATGAATGACAAATTATATAATGATCCAATCTAGATATGTAGAGATTCTCACCAAGTTTTTGTAAAATTGTGTACGGACCATACTTTATTATCTTCAATTATTGGTGTTTGTTTCCCTAAAAATGTTTTTTCTATAGATGTAGCCACACTTTGTGGTCAACTTGAAAGGGAGAGGGACTCCTATGGTGATCTTGGAGTTCCCTAGTGTATGCTCAATATCACTATATTGAATTCTTCATGTGTTCCTAAATATTAGACAAACATTCCACAAAGGCATCTGGTTGATTTAATTGATACCTTTATTGGTGAGAGGACACCGTGATAAAAAATTAGACAATAATGGGACTAGTAGTTCATAAGTTCCCTATTGTAACCCTTCAGATGTTTCTGGCTAGGAAACTATGCCAAGGTGTCCATTTAAGTTTGATTGATTTTTAATTTAGTTTTAATGTCTTAAAACATAGTGTTTTGTTTATTTACCTTTGGCCTTAATTATGAATATTTAATGTTTTAAAGATTAGGTTTTGAGGGAATCATTTCAATGTTTCTAACAATTAAATATTTTAAGGGATGAAAGAAAAATTAAGAAGAAAGAAATATGACAGAAAAATAATGTACCTTCTGATAAATATTATTTTACTTCTCAATTAGAATAAATATGCAGAATATGTATCTGAACTAAAAATATAATTTGAATAGAAAGGAACAATTCATTTCTACTGACAAGGTGTTATGAATTAAGCGTAGGTCCTATCATTACTCACAGTACATAAGAGAAATATGTGTCTTTAACGATCCCTTTTGCAATTGTAGTAGTAGTAGTCATACTAAATTATCACAATTACAATAACAAGTACATCCAATAATAAATTATGAATATAAATAACGTAAGAGAGAGGTATCACATGAACTGAAACATAGAAATTTTGAGTCACTCAAAGTTTGCAAATTTTTTATTAAAGATGTGTCTTTTCTTGGGCAAAACAAAGTTGCTTTGCATTGATTTTATCTTAGAATTTATACAAATTAGGTCGTAAACAAATATGGTTATTCAATCCTATTTCCTATCTTTTCAAATACAAAAAAAAAATTGCTCTTAAAAATAGGAAGATCTCGAAGACAATTGTTCAAATTGCTAATTTTCTTCAACTATATTGATGACTCATTCAGTGAACAACTAGATGAGAAGATTCAAAGTTTTGATTGATGGATAATTGAATGACTTATTTTTCCTATATGCAATGTCGAGCTCAATGCATTTATTGTATGTAGGAGGGATTGAAAATAAGTTTTTGATTTTCCAATGAAGATAGAAATCATCTATGAGTACATCCACAATAGTTTTCCCTCTCAAGTTTTCAACCATTTCTTTGAACTTTTCTTCACTCCATCTGATTATGAATAAATTATTTCTATAACTTTCAAAGGATATAATATTTCCTTTATCATCCCATGCTGAATGAAATCCCATATTTAATAGATTTTCAAATTTGTTTATGAACGAATCAATGTTTATTTTCACGATTATGCATTTATTCTAAGTTTGTTGTAATAAATTTCTTTTAGTTAAAATATTTTCATCCTCCATCACCATTGTGGTTATGTATTTCACACCTTTACTTTTCAATACTTCATTAGAATTGGAATTTAGGAATTTGATAACTCTGGAAGCAACCTGAGGTCTTGATCTTGATTCTTGGAATGTTTTCTTTATAGTGTCATTTGCTTCATCTGTCAATAGGATCTCATCATCAATTAGTTTGAAGAAATCCCAATGCATGCCAACTTCACTAATTATTTCATGTGAAATGATGTGTCTATCTCCTATCAGATAATTTTTCCAAACAACGTGTTCTTCATTTTCTCCATTTTTGTTAGCATCTTAGCTTTCATATTTTGGTATTCTCCAATAACTTTGTATTTTTATTTAATTTCTTCTTGCTATGTTTAAATTGTTTTCTTCGAATTTTCAATATCATATCCCTTTAGGTTCATATCTACCAATTATATTGATAAGCCATCTTTTGGATCTGTTGGTATCATTCTGCTTCTGGTACAATTCAATTTGTTCTTCCATATGTACCATTTTGTTTAGGAGTTGATCATTTTCTACTTGGATAAGACGTAATTCTGGGGTTGATCATTTTCTTCATTTGATCCTTATATTTCATAACTTGTACAATTCTAGGGATATTGAGCCTTTTATTGAATTCCTAAATATGTGTATCTTTTGTTTTCATCAAGGCTTGTAGAGACACTACATGTTGTGGATTAGATCCTAGATCCATTACCCATTGTTCCAATTCTTCCACTCTTATCTACTTACAAGTCTTCCAATTCTGCAAAGAGGTACTTACGTTTATTTTGTAGTTTAGCTTTTTAATTGTGTATTCTTCTCTTCAACACATATACTCTATTTTATTTTAATTTGCATATTTGTTTTTATTGTATGTGCACATTTTAGATAGTAGCTACCAGATTGATTTCTTTAATTTATTTGATGTTTATTTCTACAAAATAGAATCCAAATTTTGAATGAAACGATTATTATTTCAAGTCTCACTCCTAGATCATTATTGGGAACCTTAAAGCCCATGAATAGGGAAGCCAACAGTGAGACTGAAATAATAAAACAAGTTATTTTATTTTTGTTTGGTTTTGATTTGAAAGTTTATAAACATTCATATTAACTTGATATAAACTAATCGATCTAAAGATTCTTAATTCCATGAAAATAAAATTTGGGTCACACAAGTTTCAAAAAGAACCTTGGGTTGATAATTAAATGAAGCCCCAAGATAGTTATATCTAAATCAACATTTTTTAGTACTGTAATTTTTGGTGCCATTGTTGGGGAGACACTAAAAGAAGTATAAATCCCTAGTTTACACTAGCCTAGGGAATGCATTTAGGGATGAATCCAGGAGAATATAAACAAGATTATCTCATCATAGGATCCCCATAGTATAATATCTTTATACATTCACCATAATAACTTGTGGTGAGTATCTATTTCTCTGAATTCAAACTAATAATAGTTTAGGATGCAAAAATAGGACAAGATATTCGAGAGGATTTTTTTGAGTGTTGTATGAACCCATGTATACCAATCCATTCATTAGGAATACCTCTAGAATAGTCGGAATAAATCAAGAATTATCAGGTTTTTTTTTAGAAAAGGAGGATGTGTTGCCACAAGGATTTTCTCAAATCCATGTTTAAAGTTCAGAGTCATCACTAGGGGTGACTCTATGCCTCATGAATCACTTGAAAAAAAAATGATCCATGAACATATCGCACAAGAGAAGGACTCATAATTTTATTCTAATACTAATCAACAAGAAGACAAGATTGTTGAGTCATGGATAGTTTTTGATGAGGATCAGATACTAGAGCAAGAAATTGTGGAGTTTCTTGGATGTTTGTCACTAGATCCCTTCTCTACTTAGGAATATGGAGATCAATTCTTTGAAGAACTTCATGATATGAAAATGATAGGAAACAAAGGAAACAAGGATTATATTGAAGTTTGGTTTCAATTAGTTATTAGTCTGTAGCATTATTGCATCCTTCAACATTCATTGGTACCATTTTTACTAGACCACTTGGCCCCTCATAACTGGATATTCAATAAGGTACACTTTTTTAATTTGGATATGAATTTAATTGAGATCCTATTACGAGAATGGATTCATTGGAAGTATTCCCACACTTGAAAGATACATTTCTTCTTCAAATAAGGTAGGATATCATAGAAAAAAGTTATTAAATAATAATAATATTTTTTTTTATTTTTTTACACTAGTTTTTAAGAAATACACATGATACAAGGATCAACCAAGAGGAAATGTTGACTATCATATTTGTGGGGTCTCATACACAGTGTTATGCATTTATATTAGGTCATATAGTTTCACGAATATAGTTATAAATCCATAGGGAATATTTCATGGCACACTAAGGGACACTCAAAGAAATAACATTTTTTGCAGGAAATTTGGTAAAGGGAGGAGATTCATGGGCAAACTATGGATTCCAATCCGATTCACTGCTTGACTTTAGAATGAGACACATTGTGGGGTCTGTGTATTTTCCATGGTGGTTATGTCATGTTTTTTAATGCCCCTAATGATTAAAATATCATAACAAAACAAAAGTACATACCATGTACAAAATGTGAGCATGGAGCACAACTCCAATATAGATAACTTACACAATAACTCCTTAAAGAATAGGATAGCCTAATCCACATAACCAAATACATTAATGCATCATAATTCACATGTCTCCAATAATGAATACATTATCTCTATATATACCTATTCACACTTGCACATGTGACCCCTTTACTATTAGTTTGACCTTATTACACATATATTTACACATTACATGTACATTTATCCCCATATATTCCCCTCTTGGGGTCATATCATATACATTTAACCCTATATATGCCCTCCTTGGGGTCATAACAAGTTCTCATTCTTTCGCAATCTAGAGTTACTATTCGACCATTGAATGAGACACTCTATGGGCTCTCTTGAGTTTCCATGGTGGTTATGTTAGGTTCTCATTCTATTCTACCATAGTATGATTATCATCGACATCATCATTTATATACTTTCCCTAAGTTTTACCTCACACTCAATATCTTTCATCATATTCACTCATGCCATGAAAACTCACTTCATGTCATCTCATATCTTATGTTGAAAACCATTGCACTATCATGTTTTGAAGGACAAATAATAGTCAAAACTCTCTGTACGCACCTAGATGCTCAACTCTTCATCTCCTATATCAATCCTATGATGCACCAAGTGCATGAGAAACAAGGATACTTTATTCTATATACTTATTTTTGCATGATACATTATCATCTTACGGTATTTTGTTCCTTATTATGGTTGTTGAAATTTAAATCCTTTCTTTCTTCTTTCTACTAATCATTCTTTCCTTCTTTATCCAACTTATTTCCTTTCTCTTTTGTATATTTCCTTTTAATCCACTTTTTTTTTCTTTTCATTTCTCATTTCAATCACTCTTTCTTTCATCCAATCTTTATAATACTTCTCTTATTTCACACTCTTACTAATTCCTTAGTTCTTGCCTACCATATGCCTCCTTACAACACCCTACCACTTGTAAAAAAAAAAATTCACCCATTTTCCCTTACGATTTTCATTCCTAAATAACTTCTATTGCATTTCTCCATTCCATTACACAAATAACAACATACCTTGTTATATTTGTATTTTTAAGTCAATGTAGTTTTATATGCTACACTAATAATTTGGGCATCATTTTAGGTCAACAATTCAATGGTGGAAGAAAAGGAAGGATGAGCATGGTTTCAAAGGGAATAGAACTCACACCAATGTGAGTCCATGGAAGTCATGAGTTGGTTTTAAATTCATTGAAAGATCTTTCAATAACTCATGCTTTAGTGATCCGGATTATGTTTGGCACAAAATGAGAGTGGAGATATAATAAACAAATGTACAAAGATATATTAGATATCCAATAATATAAAAGCGATATATCAGATGTATATAAAAAGAGGCACAAACATACAATAATACACAATTTCTATTAATGAGTGAAATGTCCAAAACTATAAAATTATAGAGTGAAAGACTCGCTAGAATGGTGTCATCTTATCTCTGAGAAAATATGTGATGGAAACGCTTATTCACAAGACGATGATTGTTACAATTAGGCTCCAAATATATTTTTAAAATAATGAAAATCAAAACCCTAACCTGGGAAGATGAAAATCCAACACTTTTGTGGACCCCATTTTGGGTAGTTTGGTGTACCAACTTCCCGAGGGCGTAACTTTGACATACAATCTCCATTTGGGGTGCACAATAGCTCGTTGGAAAGGCATCAATGAGGAGATTCATTTTGGGGGCCCAATAAAATCCATTGGTTATTATTGTGGTTCCATATCATGAAAAAACATCATTTAGTCCCTCAAAATGGCCCTAAAATGTTGGGACTCGAAAAAAATGCTAAAAATAGTAAATTGCCAACAAATTGTTTTGAGCCAATTGGAATAGGTGGGTTTCCATCCATATCCACTTGGATAAATCCTCCCTCATTAGGAATAAATGGTCTCCATTTCATTGAGTTCCCGAGGGATAGGGGAAAACGTTTGTTGAATCTCAAATTTGGTGAGCTAATTTCCTTGCTGGAGAAGTTTTGTTGCTTAGCTTGGTGAAGGATATCACAAACTTGTTGCTGGAAGGGTTGAATATGTTCGACCAAACTGTTGTATCATGGCTTGATTGGGCAGTGTGTAGGCACCCATGTAGGTGATGAAAAAATATCCTCTTTCTCTTCTGCAATCTGCTTCTATTGGATAGAAAGTTCTTCCGCTAAGGATGTAGTGGTTGTAGAGTCCTTATGTTCACCTTTTGAACATATTGTGAAGGGGTTGGATTTTGAAGTATGATATATTACCTTGCGACACTTTTTTGGTGGGACAATAGTCAGAACTACCTTTGGTATCTTGTAGAGATGACCCTGCAAAGTAACAATGACACTTCGGGGTCGAGACTCATAAATAGAATGGCGCTTTGACATATATGACTGGCCCAAAAGAACATCACAAACATCCAATGGGGAAGCATCACATAATACCTCATCCATGAAGGGCTAGATGTTATATGACAATCGACATTGTTGGTTGACATGGAGATCTTGTCCCTGATGAAGCCACGCGATGTTGTATGGTTGCAGGTGTGGTTTTGTTGACAATACAAATTGTTTGATGACCTCTATTGATATGAGGTTCTTCTAGATTCTGTTATTAACAATAAAAACTTCATGTAAGATCATATGTAAATTCAATGCTCATTTCTAGTTACCATACAAGCATCATATATATCAAAAATACATAAAATGTTTCATACACTTATTCATATTGACTCATGGATTCTAAAATACCATCAGAGTCTACATTGTCTTCAGATGAATGATTGGATGAATATGTATATGATCCATACTCTTCTCTATTGTCGATCAATGCACCATATGATTCTACATGCATGCCCAACATTTTATATGTCAAAATCTTTTTAGATATACTACTAGGTTCAAAAGACTCCCATATTGCAATTATTTCTTGTGGAAAAAAACTCTTGATAATCTATTTTGTCCTAGAGAGAAGAGTTCCTCTCTTTGTCAAATTGAAGTAAAAAAAAAGTATGTCAACATCCTATAATTTTAAGAGGTCAGTGCAATGACAAGTTGTATTTTGATCCTTTCTTTTTCTCTTTCTATTGACATGTTTCTCAACCACCATCTTTGGCTTGTACACAATATTGAGTGGGTGTGTACCTGTTGCATACCAATGCACTTCAATTGCAATAAAATATTCATTTTATTTATCAATCTTTATAACCTTTGCAATTCATAATGGATAACCATGTCAAGATATTCAGTCGCTAAGACTGCAATCATGCTACCCTCCTTAGTATCATGTACTGAACCCCTGTAAAGGTCTTCCATGGATTCACGTTGTGCACATGACCTTCGAGAACCAATATACATTTCTCTTTCCTATGCTTATGTAAACTCAATAACACCTTGAGATTCTTGTTTTTCAGTAATGTTTCTTTCTTCAGATTCATTTGACATATTTTATGGCCAATGAAAGGGAGTCTTCAAAAATGCGTCTTCATTTGTTGAGATTGAAATTATGTCACTTTGACCATTGAAAAAATCTCCCACCAAACATAATCAACAACATCAAATTACTCATATGTATCTTTAATGGAATTTTTTATTTCTTCCATGCATTCAGAATAATCTACATCTCTATTACACCTGTGTGCATTATGGATCTCATCAACTGATTGTAATAACAATAAATTTTATGAAAATATAGAACGATCTGGAATGAACTTCAAAAATGCTAAACCTGATGAGTGACCCCATTCTGTAGTAGTTGAATACTTCTTTCCCATAAAAAAATTTGAAAAACAAATGATGTTGGACGATAATGTCATTAAAATACATTTTTCTTTATGATGTGATCCTTGAATAAATCTTCGCATATCAACAATTTATTCTAATATATGAAAAAACGTCTCTAGAATGTATGATTTCTTAATATATTCAATCAATGATGGTAGGATTCCAACATTTTTCCTCTTCATTGTTACTAAAAAATCACTGAACAATTGATTAATATGATCATGAGTGTGTCCAATAAGAAGGAAACCAACTTTCACCTTTTGAAAGATTCCCAATTCAACAAGCATGCTTAGATATCCAAACACAATTTGATTTTTATTTTCAAGACTAGTGTTGGGCAACTATAGATAGAGAAATTGAGGAATATTTCCAGATCAATGAGTTAGAACATGATGAATTATGGTGATGGTGAGATTTTCATCATTATGCATAGTTGGAGATATGAAGTAAACCCTTGGACAGATTTTTCCATTGAAAACCATACAACCAAGCAAGTGAAGCTAAATGAAATTATCTTCTTGTAAACCACTTGGTGTATGAAAAAAATGTGGTAAAAGTGTTGTCTTCTGGTCCATGCCATCAATTATCATACCTAAATATTTTTTTGGAGCATCATAACACTTCTTTCGATGTTTGTACAAAATTTTCCTTTCACTTGATTATTGATTCTAATGTTCTTGAAATGCTTTGACTATGAAATCTGCACATGACATAAAATGAAATTATTTATCATATGTTTTCATAGTTGATAACTATCCAATTAAAAAAAATCAAAACAATAAATACATACCTCTTTCTTCCCCTTCATATTTATCTCTTATTGATTTAAGAGTAGCACATATACTACAAATCCTCTTCCTTGACTTCTTAGGAATACATACATTATTGAATTGTTTCTTTCATATTCTTGTAAAATATGCATATGTAGTAAAATTACCATTTCCTTCAACACCTTCAACATATCCTTTGTACAAGTTGTAGATTTTTGTCCTTGAGAAATTATCTGGAATAGGTATTGGGTCTCTATCTAGCGTACACTCTCCATGTTTGGAAAATAATTCATGCATCCATGACAATGTAGTGTTTGTTAATGGCCCACTCTCTCGTCCATGATTTACCTTTGAATAAAATAAAGGATTTTTTTCCAACCTTTTTTCAATTCTTGATAGACGAAGATTACCAATTGAGTGGATTTTTTTGAAAACCTTTCTATAAAGTAAAATATTCTCAACGCGATAATAATATCTTGTCTCGATGGATGTAATGCACCCCATCAAATATGAATTTTTCATGCTCTTAGTCATTGAAAAATATTTCTTCCTTTTATTCAAGGCATACATGAGTTCCATGATTTTCAATCAATTGTTTTGACAACATTTAGTTGAAATCAATTCACTTATGGAAATTGATTTAGTGAGAAATTATTTCCTACACCTTATATAAATAAAATTATTTTGATTGATATAAAAAGGTCTAGTCCTAGTCCTAAACACAAAGCTTCTTTGCAATGTCTCCACTATTTCATCATCCTCACTAGAAGGAATTTCCTCATCACTAGAAGGAATATCAATCAAAACATTGTCAGGAGACTAAATAAGAGAATGTTGATCACCTTGATTTGTTGTAGCTAAATGATTGAGAAGATGATTTTAATTCCTAGGTCCATCATAATCTTCATTGATAATCTCATTGATGAAAGGAATATCAAACTCACTAGAAAAATAATTACCATTCTCACCAATGTCATTGGATTTTCCATGAAAATATTCACTTGAAGGAAAATCATCACCACCCTTAAGATTATCAATGCCATTAAGATCCTCACTTGGAGAAACATTTCCATCATCGCCATCGATACCTTGAAAATCCTCATTTGGAGGAAAATCATCATCAATATTGTGTCTATCAGTGACATAATCATCTTCACTTATTTCAAAATCCCCACTTGAGGGAAATTCTTCATCATCCTACTTAGTGACTTGAAAATCTTCATCAGTATCTTGAAAATGCCCACTTGGAGGAAAATCATCATCATCAACATTGTTTCCTTTAAATTTCCCACTTGTGAACGAGTGTCCACAAATGGCATGATCATATTCACTGGTTTTAAAATCCCCATTTGATGGAAATTCTTCATCATCCTCATTATTGCCTTAAAAATCCTCACTTGAGTAAAATATTCATCATCCTCATAATTTATGTCAGTTTAACATATTCAAAAGAAAATTTATTGGAATGGGATCATAAAACAAATAATGAGTACATAATGTCCATGAATTTCATTCAAAGAGTGAGATTTATCCATACTGAGTTTTCCGAAATATGTCATGGGGAGAGATCATATGTTGATGCCAAGTTTTGGAAGCAATGTTGTATGGAAATAGGATGATATGGATTTACGAGAAGAATGAAATGAATAATGGAATGAATATAATAGCATAGAGATATGAAGAAAAACAACAAATATCCAATGAACAATAACTTCTATTGAATAAGTAGATAGGATGAAACTGTAAAACTACAGAACTGAAAACAACTTGTTCAAATGGTGGTAGCTATCTCTAAGAAGAGATGTGGTTGCTTGTTAATCCCTAAATAGTGGCTCATTACCCCTTAATTGGGGCATATTACATTAGTAATGTTATTTTATTTATGTCGGCTTTACTCTATTTGTTGTAATTATAACTCCTAGTTTCCTATATATACCAAGGAGACATTTTCATTTGGAATCATCTTGTAATTGAACATTTATGTGAAAATAAGGAGGTTGCGCCCTTGAAGAGGCTTATTATCTGAATTTATCTCTTTTTCAACGCGTTGAGTTCTATTCTGAGGTTTTTCTATGCTATATTGATATTTGGTTACTAACATATGGTATCAGAGCTCAAGGTCTTGGGGTTTCTCTCCTACATCTAAGACACCTTGGAATTTTTTCTATAACTTGTTTCATACAAAAATTAAAAAGGAACGAATTGGAGGATATTTATTATATGGATCAAGGTACGTTGGGTTAACATTTCATCTCCTAAGGTCTTATACTTTTGGAGATACAACCTTTCTAAGATAGGGTTTTGGAATCATCCTGAATTGAGTCATTTTGTAATTTTTGCTAAAAACTTTTTTCTGTAACATTTCAGACCCTAAAATCTAGAGCATATTCACATAAATTAGTAAGGTATCGGTGGTAACAATTTCATCTTCTGGTTCATCTTACATTTTTATATACATCCTGTGGAAGATAAAGTATTTGACTAGTCCTATTCACTAGTCTCAAGCAGGTGTTCTGGGTAAAACAATTATAAATTCTTCCTAGAGTATCCAAATTGAGTGAGACTAGTTGCATTGGATAGTGGACAGACCATAGTAGTCATGGTACGCGTTTCATAATTTTGTATAAATTATTTTGTGTGGGGCACGCTATACAGGTGAGATCTCCTGGAAAGGAAAAAAATCAGCAAGTTGTGGGGAAGTTACCATAAATTACACTTGGTACATCCAATTTTGATCAGACCTATGGAATTGCAAAGAAGAAATATCAAAGACCTACAAAAAAAAAAATTCGTACTGATAAGGGCCGAAATTTTGAAGCTACAATAAAAGGAACATTGTCTAGCAGAACCACCTGAAAATCAAGGTTTAAAGTGATACTTGGCCAACATGCCACCAAAAAAGAGAACTTCTACACCAAATAAGCCTCCAGAAAATCCTACTTGGACTCTTGATGAAGGTGAAGAAACACGTAGGGACATAAATGATTTAAAAAAGAATATAGTAACAAAATATGAACTACAAGAGATGGAAGCTAAGTTGGAGGCAATAAATACTAAGATGGATGGTTTAAAAGAGGAGATCATGGAAGGATTGAAAAAAATTGTAATAGAGAGGACACCTGAAAGTGAAAATGTATCCCATGAAATTCATGATGAGGAAACAAGAAGGTGAATCAAGAATGGAGAAACTCCAAATTTGGGTTGAAGACCAACCACATTCCTAAGATCAATATGAGGAATTTTGATGGCAAGGACCCTATCACATGGATACTTAAGATGGAGCAATGTGCCACATACACAAAAGGTATGAATTTCTTCTTTATATTTATAACCCAAACAATTTGTATGGTATCAATGGCTTTGTTTTTGAAAACCACTCGTCACTTGGACAATTTTCATAGAAGAAATGATAGCACACTATGAGGATACAAGGACCAATGCCTTCTTTAGCCAATTGATAAATCTCAAGGAAAAGGGTTCAGTTACAGAGCACATTGAGAACTTCCAAAGATTGAATATAAAGGTAACAAATATCTCGGATGAGCACTTGATTGATGTATTCATAGGAACTTTAAGGGATAACATTCAACATGAGGTTCTCCTTTGGGAACCCAAATCATTGGAGAATGCATTTAGGGTGGCAAGAAATGTTGAAAGTAAAAATATGGCTATGGCTACTAGAAGGACCAATCCTAACATCTATAGAGAGAATAATGCTCCTTCTTCTAAAAAACATAAACCTACAAGTTTGACACCTTAACAATTGGAGGAAAGAAAAGCAAAAGGTTTATGCTTTAATTGTGACAACAAGTACAGTAAGGGACATAAGTGTGGTGAGAAGAAATTATTATACATAGATTGTGAAGAGGAAGAAGAAGAAGAAGAAGAACAAGAACCATCTCAAGATGAAAACATAGAAGCAATTTCATCTCAAGAGTTGACTCCCACGATATCGTGTAATGCATTGGTTGGAATTAGAAATCCTCAAACCCTCAAGATCGAAGGATATATCAAAAAGAAAAAGGTAATAGCCCTAATTGATTATGACAGTACTCATAATTTCATTCACTATAAATTAGCCAATGATCTCAATTTCTTTGTATATCCAACACCAAAGTTTCAAGTAATGATTGCAGATGGAGGAACTATCAATTGCTCAGGAAAATGCAATAAGATCAATCTCACTATGGGGGAATATGTAATGAATGGTCCAATGATTTCTATACCCATGGGTGGTGCTGATGTTGTACTAGGAATCCAATGGTTACAATCATTAGGAACAGTGGCTTTTAATTTTCAAGAAATGTTTATGAAATTTTCATTGGAAGGAAAAGAAATTGAGTTAAGAGGAATCACAGGGAAACCCGGTAAGGTGATAAGCTCTAATGGCATGACA
>JZKD02S0883308.1:228094-238730 GCA_000966675.3 Picea glauca | reverse complement strand
TGATAGTCTTAAATACTTCTTGGAACAAAGACTATCTTCAGAAGAACAACAAAAATTGGTAACCAAGATATTGGGTTATGATTTTGAAATCGTCTATAAAAAAGGGAAGAAAAATTTTGTGGCAGATGCACTCTCAAGGAAGGATGAATATGTTGAGGCCTTTCTCTGTGTTATCTCGATCATCCAACCCGATTGGATAATAGAAGCAAGGGATGAATGGAAGAATGAAGAAAAAGTGTGGAATCGCATTCAAAGGTTGCAACAAGATTCCAGTACATCAAATACATTTACATGGAAAAATGTTTCACTATGGTACAAAGATCACTTATATTTATGTAAGAACTCCCAACTCAAACAAAAGGTACTATTGGAATTGCACACCTCTCCAGTAGGAGGGCACTCGGGATTTTAAAAAACCTACCATAGGGTCAAGAAGGAATTGTTTTGGGATGGCCTTAAAACTGATGTTCAAAGGTTTGTGGCAGAATGTTTGGTTTGACAACAAAATAAGGTGGAAACAATTAAGACCCCAGGTCTTTTACAACCATTAGCCATCCCAAGTTAGCACTCGGAGGAGGTTTCCATGGATTTCATCATAGGGTTACCGAAGTCTAAAGGAAAGAGTGTCATCATGGTGATTGTTGATAGGATGACCAAGTACGCACACTTTTGTTCACTCTCTCATCCCTTCAAATCCAGTACAGTTGCCACCACATTCATGGAGACAATTCAAAAGCTACATGGTAGCCCAAAGATTATTGTAAGTGAAAGAGATACCATATTCACTAGACATTTTTGGACATAATTATTTTCTTGTTTGGGTACTCAATTGGCTCATAGCTCATCCTATGATCCTCAATCTGATGGAAAAACCAAGATAGTGAACAAATGTTCGTAAGGCTACCTTCATTGCTTTGTCTCTAATAAACAAACACAATTGTTCAAATGGTTACCCTTGGCAGAATGGTGGTATAACACTTCCTTTCATACTGCAACAAAAATGACACCATTTATGGCACTCTATGGATACCACCTTCCTTCCATCACTTCTTCTCTAAAAGAAAAATATAAGGTTCAAGCAGTGGAAGATCACATTGAGCATCAACAAAAAGTTCTCCAAATATTAAAGGACAACGTGACCATGGCACAAAATCACATGAAACAACAAGCATATCAACATCGTAGTGACAAAAGTTTTGAAGTAGGGGATTGGGTGTTTTTAAGACTACAAACATACAAACAGATGTCCCTCAAGCAAGCCATGAAGGACAATAAATTATCACCAAAGTACTATGACCCTTATAAGGTATTGAAAAATATTGGTACTATGACATACAAATTGGAGTTGCCTACATCTTCATGACTACACCCAGTTTTCCATGTTTCATGCTTAAAGAAGGTTATAGGTGACAAGATCCCATTTCAAACTATATTGCCAGAACTTGATGAGGAAGGAAAAATCATATTGGATCCTAAAGCCATCACTGACACAAGAATTCGCCAGCTGAGGAATAGATCCATTTTAGAGTATCTCATTAAATGGAGGAAACTACCGGCCAAAGATTCCACTTGGGAAGATGACTATTTTATACAAAAGCATCCAGAGTTACTCAAGTGTTGTAGGAAACACTTGTCTCAAGAAGGGATGATTTTAGGGGCTAAATTTCACTCATGGGCTAATTTTCCATGGTTTTTCAAAAAATGAGATTCGCTATTTTAAAAATGATTCGCCCAAATTCTATAGGATAAAATTATTTTACCTTAAAAATAGCCAAAATTTTATAAAAACTATATAAAATTCTTAGAAATTTGAATATTTTTACAAATATATCGCCAAACATTTATAGTTGACATATGAAGGATTAGTAAGAATCGCCAAGGTTTCTACATTTAAAAATAAATTTCCATCCTTAAAATCATCCCTAGTCTCAAGGGGAGGGGCATGTTAAGCCCTAAATAGTGGCTCATTACCCCTTAATTGGGGCATATTACATTAGTAATGTTATTTTATTTATGTTGGATTTTGTCTATTAGTTTTAATTATACCTCGTAGTTTCCTATATATACCAAGGAGACATTTTCATTTGGAATCATCTTGTAATTGAATATGTATGTGGGCATAAGGAGGTTTCCCCCTCGAAGAGGCTTATTATCTGAATTTCTCTCTTTTTCAAGGCATTGAGTACTTATTCTGAGGTTTTTCTATTCTATATTTATATTTGGTTCCTAACACTGCTACACTCATCCATCTAAGCAGAATGATTAAAATGAGGCTCTAGAGGCATTTTTAACATTACTAATGAATTCTAAAACCCTAGACATCCAAAAACCTAACATTGGGAGATGAAATGCCAAAAGGTATGTGGGCCCCGATGGGTAAGTTGGTACCTTAACTTCCCCAGGTTGTAACTTTTTCATACAACCTCCGTTTTAGGCACATGATAGCCCATTGGAAAGGTGATTTTGAGAAATACACATTGTGTTATCAAACTCTGACTTTGTCTATATTTCGACTGTGCAAAGCCAAAAAAGCATTGTTCAGGGCCCCAAAAACGACCCTAGAACTACAGAAAGATGTACTGACATAAAAAATTTGAAAATAAGCCAGTTGGATTAGGTGTGCATACAACAATCTCCACCTAGAAGCTGTGCATGGATTTAGAAAACCCCTGAAGTGTAGAACCTAGAATTACAAATAATTACATAAGAACATGTTCAACTAAAAACTGTCAAGAGGAGCCAGTTGGAATAGGTGGGTGGCCACCAATATCCACTTGGATCAATACTCCTCCCTTAGGAAGCAATTCTCTCCATTGCATTGATTTCCCCCATCAGGTGAGGAAATTTCTGTTGAATTTGAGTTTGGGTGAGCCACTTTCCTTGGTGTAGGAGATGCCCTGCCTTGACAACCTGATAAAGTTGGATGCTCTGATGGCGAATGCCCTTGAACTATGTTTCCACTATTTGATCAGTGGATACATGTTCCATTCAATTAGGGTTGAAATTTGTTGGTGTCAAGTGTTCTACGATCTCCAAGGTGTCCAATAATGGTGGAAAATATGGTTGGAGGAGGTCCACATTGAACACTAGGTGCAAGCCAAGGAAGGGGGGAGTGTGGAGCTCAAAATTGTCTTCACCCACAACCTTGGTGATAGTGTAAGGTCCATAGAAAAGTGGACAGAGATTATTATGGGGCTATGTAATACATTATTTCTGCAAATGTAACCAGAACTTGTCTTCCACCTTAAACTTGTGCAGTACCCGGTGTTGATCATGGCACTTCTTGTACTTAGCATTAAATTTCTACAAAATATAATGGACTTGTCAACGGATGTGATAAATCCACTCGATGAATATGGTGGCTTTGTTGGACTCAGATTGAACATGGGAGGAATCTGTCTATGTGGTTGCAAGAGGTAGTGCAACATCAATGAGACCCAAGGGTTGGAATTGCAGCCCCACTTGAAAGGGGATATGGTCGATGTAGCTATGGAGAGCCTTGTTGTAGTTGTGATGAACATAGGTAAGAATCTAATCCCATGTACACATATTCTTAGATTTATAAATGCACGGGATGTGCACAATCATTCGATTGATGAACTATGTTTTTCCATCGGTTTGAGGGTGGAAGGCACTCGATTTAGTGATCTTGGTGTTCAACAATGACCAAAGAATCGACCAAAATGTGTTGAAAAGCATGTTGTCCTGATCGAAGATGATGGTATGTGTCATCCAAAAATGGACCCACATTCATTTGAAGAGGAGCTTGGTTGTATCTACCACTGTGATGCTCTTCTTGCAAGTTGTGAGAATGACCATCTTCGAAAAATGATGAACCACCAAAAATACACAATCATTTCCTTTCTTGGTGGATGGAATAACAGACATGTAATCCATCAAGATGGATTTTCAAGGCCTCTAGGGAGTAAGAAGAGGGGTGTATAAGCCTTGCTTCTTGATGGATGGCTTGGAAATGGAACAAACAATGCAATATTTGATATACATGATGACATCCTGCCGAATTTTCGGCCAATAAAAATGTTTCTATAGAACAACTGCAATTGTATCCACACCAAATTGTCCTTCCATCTGACTATAGTGATCCACCCAAATCAGCTTTGCACTCTCTCTTGCAGGAACACAGAGATGGCCCAGATTGAATAACTATCCATCCTGAATGTGAAAATAGGTGTCATTCGTACATGTACCCAAGAGATGATAAGTGATGGTGAAGTCAAGATCTCGCTGATAAATTTGGGGCCACTTAGATGCCTCATGCCCACAAGAATGGAGCATGGTGAGAGTGCAGCCATGGGAGTTCGACTGCGGAAGTCAGCGACACGATTTGTGCTCCCTGTATTATACTTGATGTTGAGATGGAATTGTTGCAAGTATGTGGACCACTTTTTATGATAGTCATTTTTTACCTTCCCTTGTGTTTGTATGAACTATAAAGGCTTGTGATCAGTGTGGATGATTATCTCTTTTCCCATAATTTAATGTTTCCATTGACGACAAGCTTGTACAATGGAATACATTTCCTTGTCATAGGTGGGGTATTTTCGAATGGTAAATGATAGTTTCTCACTATGGTATGCTATTGGATGATCATGTTGAGTGAGAACTATGCCTACAACATAGTTGGATGCATCAGTCTCAATCTCAAATGGTTGTTGCAGATCAGTAAGGAGAGTATTGGAATAGAGCACAAGCGATGCTTCAGATCATTAAATACTTATTTTTGTGCCTTCCCCCATGGGAACATTTCCCTACAACCACCCTTGGTCACTTGGCTGAGAGCCCATGCAATATGGGACAATCGCAACATGAGATTTCGGTAGAAGTTGGCAAGTCCCTGTTAGATAGTTGTCTTAGGTTGATGGAAAATTGGTATGGATTGTTGGTTGTCATTGATGTCAACCATTGGAGAGTGATATTTTATATTTATGTAAACCCTTAGTGATTGATTTTAACCCTTGGAGAAAGTCCGGTAGCGAATTCCGGTAGCACACAGATTTGAGTAATAGACCGAAGTTTGTTTTATGTATAATGGTATGAGTTTTAATATATTTGAAAGTAATACTATTCTATATGGGTATTAAATTTCATTATATTTCTGGTGGTATGTGGAACATCACATAACTCCTCACGGTTAGAGAGTTATGGCCATGTGAAGTTGGAGAACCTAGGTTTGGGTAATGGACCCAAGTTTGTTTGATGTATAATGGTATGAGTTTTGATATATTTGTAGGTAATACTATTCTATATGTATATTACATTTCATGCCATTTCCGGTGGTATGTGAAACATCACATAACTCCTCACGGTTTGAGATTTATGGCCTTACAAATTTGGAGGACCCTCATATGTTGGCTTGAAGCCCCAAAAGGTCAAAGAAGTCAAAGTGCTTGCAAAGAAGAAATTATTTAAATAATAAGTGAAGTGACAAAGTCAAAAATGATTTTAATAAAGTGAAGTGACAAAGTCAAAGAGGATTATTTAAATAATAAAGTGAAGAAACAAAATCAAAGAGGATTATTTAAATAATAAAGTGAAGTGACAAAGTGAAGAAGGATTATTTAAATAATAAAGTAAATGGAGAAATTTCTAATTATGGAAAGTGGTTATAAGAAGGTTAAGCCTAAAATGAGAAAAATGGGTTATGTGATCATGTGGCTATTAGATAGATGGACAATTGGAAAATTGGGAAAAGTTGGACATAGGTGACTATGTGGACAAAGTGGCCTAGAAGATGCTTCTAAGGAAGCTACTTAGAGAGTATAAATAAGAGGAAAGGCTCTCTCATTTTAATCACACTTGAGAATATTGAATATCTATAGGTGAATGAGGTAACCAAAGGATATATAAGACAAAATTCATAGGGAAGGTGAAGTAAAGAAGGTCAAAATTCAAGGGAGGATAAATTATTTTGATGATGCTTTCTAAGGCATGTTATTTACAGGTCATCTCACCATTTTCACAATAAATTTTATTCTAGAATCATTCTTACTATAAAATTGGGAGGCCATTGAGAAAACATATCCAATTAGTTGTGGTACAAATTTCATCTTGTGGTTCATTGTATTTTTGGAGTTACACTCTGTGGAAAATAGGGTTTATGGCTAGTACCGAAACTAGTCTAAAAAAGGTGTTTTGGGTAAAAACGTCATAACATCTTCAGAACATACCGAAATTCAGTAAGACCAAATGTGTTGGTTAGATTATAATATGTAGTATTTTTTGTAAAATTTTTAGGTCCATCCAAAAAATATTCGTTGCGGAGCACACTCTACAAGTCCTCTCTCTAGAATAAGCTAGAATTCAACAAGGTATGCCATTTTTGCTATAACTCCTTTTCTGAGAGGTTCCAGGTAGTGACACCTCGAGGAATTTCATAAAATACACTGAAGAACATTTTGTACTATTTTCATATCTTTATTCATTACAGGTACATAGTTATGATTATTTCAAGTTAGGGTTTCTGACTAATCCAAAACTAGTCATGTGAGACTAAAGTAAAGTTTGATGAAAATGCTAGTCTCTTTTTGTTAAATTTAAGGAAGGTTTGCAGGTATATGATCATATAATCCTGGACTACTAAAGAGATACAAATCATATTTGGATTATGAAATTGATGAGGGATTTTGGTTGAGGTTCATGTTGGGTACATGGTTGAGACAAGTAGTTGATGAGTTGGCACATACATGAGGTGTATAGTTGATGATGTTGATACATATTGATGAGTCATAGTTGATGAGTAGTTGATACATGATTGGTACATACTTGGTACATGGTTGGAGGCACTTTTTAGTAGTATTGTTGACACATGGTTTATGTATGATGTAGCATACTTGTATTGGTATATTATTAGAAGCACATATTGATATTGGTAATGATTATGAGTTGTTGGGTTATGCTTGGTTGATGCACATCTTTGAGAGTTGTCTTGGTGATTGATATTGGTAAGTAGATATGATTTAGTTGATAATATTGATGAGATAGGTTGTTGTGATAGGTTGTTTGGACAGGTTGTTGTGACAGTTGATTCATACATGTTTGGTGCATGGTTGATGCACTTATTCATGGTACGGGTTGAGGTATAGGTTGGTGCATGGTTGATGCACTTGTATATGGTACATGTTTATTACAGGTTGTTTGGTACATGTTGGTGCATGGTTGATGCACTTGTTTATGGTACATGTTGATTACAGGTTGGGGTACATTTTGATGCATGGTTGATACATGGTTAAGGTTATTGGTACATGTTGTTTGGTGCAGGTTTATTGGTACAGGTTTACAACAGTATATCTCACAGTGATAGAGTGACAATGGTTCCATCATTTTATTTATACATTAGGGCAGTTGGATAGGGAAAGGATAGGTGGTTGTAGCCACCTTCTGGTTGTATCCAAAGAACATAGGGGGTTGTATCCTCCTTCTGGTTGTAGCCAGAGAATTGGGGAGTTGGAGATTCCCTCAGGTTGTATCCTGAGAAACTAGGGACTTGGAGCCTCCTTTAATTTGCAGCTAGAAAACAAAGGAAGTTGGTGCTTCCAATGAATGTAATTATTCAAGGCATATAAGAAAAATCATTATGTGGTTTTCTCTCGCTTTGGGTTTCCATGTAAAACAACTGGTGTAATGTGTATGTGTATGATTGTTCATTTGTTCATTGATTATTTACTTAGCAAATACTGGATGATAATGTTGCATTGATATAACACTTGCAACATATGGTTAAAAAATATTAGATTTCTCTATTACTGATTCACTCCCCATCTCAGTAATCCAACAATTGGTATCATAGTGACGTTCCTTAAGAAATTAGTTTAACCGCTGAAAGGAATATCATGGAAAGAAACAATATGTATAAAAATGGAATACCAATGTTTAATGGTCAGAATGGTTTTAAGTATGAGATGTGGAGCAGAAGGATGGACGTATATTTACATGAATGAGGACATTATATTTGGCTATCAGTTGTTATAGGATATGATAGTTCAAAAAGGTAAAAGACTGTAGCCAAGAAGGAATTGAAGAAGAATAACAAAATAGCAATCGATTTCATCTAGGAAGGATTACCTAATCTGGTAAGAGAAACGGTTGGTAAATTTTCATTAGCCAAAGAACTTTGGGATAAGTTACATGACGTTTATTCTTCACCCATAGAAAATTCAGAAAATGCCAAAGAAGATGCAGATATAGAACAAAAAGAAAGATGTTCATCGTGTCAGACAGATTTACAAGAGGAAGACTATGAAGAAGCAGAAGTTGATTACAAAGAAAAATTGATTAGTGCAATTGAATATGTAAAGAAAGAAAGAGAAAAAATCATGTCATCCAAGAAAGAATTGATGAAGAAATAGGAAAGTGTTCAAGGTTCCGAAAAAGATCAACAGGTCATCAAGAATTTAAGAGATCAACCGGAAGAGGCCAGACGAATTTAAGAAACTATATAATATCAAAAGAAATGTTTAGAATCCAACATAGCAGCACAAAAGGAAGAAGCAAAAAAGAGAGAAAATATACTGATGGATCATCTCAAGGAAATAACCAATGACTTAAACCAACTTGAGGAAGAGTTTGGTCAAGAAGAGAGAAGACTAGAAGAAGAAATAATTACATTGAAAATCCAACTTGAAGAAGAAAAGAGAACAAAAGAGGTCATGAAATCTCAGATAATGAAGAAACAATAAGAAGTTGAGAATATTGAATAAGACGTTGTCACACTAAGAGTCAAAATCATCAATCTCAACAAGAATGTTGAAGAGACAGAAACATCTACATTAGTTGTAAAGAATGAAGAGAAGCACTCTACGTTGCTAGAAAATAAGAATGAAGAAAATAGAAAGAGTTATGCAGAGGTACTCAAAGGAAGGAATCATGGTCAACCAGAATCTAAGAAAACTAATAAAGATACATCTTCAAGAAGACCATCCATGTTCAAGCGACAGAGAGGCTTCAATCATGATCATTATCAGTTAAGGAATACATGCAAAAGGACTACACCACAAAGAAGATCATTCACTCCTAGGTATGAAAATTTATTTTATGGTCATTGTTTTCATTGTACTAACTTTGGACATAAGGTTGTTGATTGCAGAGATTATAAAAGAAATGTTCAAGCAAGAAATGCCTATGTGGCCCCATGTAACGTTGAATGTTAAAAATGTCATAACTATGGACACATAGCTCATGATTGTAGAAGCATGATCGATACTTCCATGAAAGAAAACACTGATATCATATATAATAAAGTATGGATAAGAAAAAATGAAGAATAGGTGAACAAAGACCAGGTCCTAGAGATTGTAAGATTGGCAATAAAATGAGATGAAGAAAAATCTACAGAGAAAAAGAAGGATGTCATATATAGAAAGGTTTGGAAAATAAATGAAAGAAAAGAAGGACAAGTAAATAAGGAACAGGGTCAAGAGATTGTAGTTTCAGGTATTGTAGTGAAAGATGAATCCATAGACAGAAAGAAAGAAGTTAGAGCCCATAGATATGTTGGATCTACCAATGAAGATGATGATGAATACACATCAGAGCAGGAATTGTTCTGATCCATCTTACTAAGATACTCCTAGGTAATATGAATATTAGATAGGGGGAGTCTATGCGATATCTGTGATAGATGAAAGAACCATCCTTCGAGCATCTTGGAGAGTTTGAGAAGACATATCCAGAGCAATCTGTTAGCATAAGTATAGTTTGATATATTAATCAAGAATTCATGATAGTATAGTGATAAATGGGTTAGCAATATGGACAATTGCGCAAGTAGAGTCTTGGACAGTATGGATAGAGATGGATTTGTAAGAATACTTAGCAAGTTTGGATAGATATATGAAAGTGGACGAGAGCATGGATTCATAGATTGGTTCAGAGAGTGGTTCAGAGAAAAGGCAACATTATCATAATGGATGATAATTACACAGGAAATGGCTCGAACAATGCTAATGGATTCCAAATTGACAGATAGTTTTTGGACACATGAAGTGCATACAATAGTTCACATTCAAAATAGAGTAATGCTCAGAAACAACAATGAAAACAATCCCTATGAACTATGGAAAGGAAGCACAGAAAACAACCTCTACATCAAGGTAACTCAAGGTAGTATTTTATTAATTGAAATTTATGTTGATGATATTTTTTTGGAAGTACTAATGAGAGGTTAAGCCAAACATTTGCAAAGGATATGCATAATGAATCTAAAATATCATTACTTGGAGAACTATCCTTCTTTTTGGGTCTTCAGATATGTCAAACCAACCAAGGAATTTTATTTCTCAAACTAAGTATATCATAGAAATGCTAAAGAGGTTCAAAATGGAATATTGCAAACTAGTTACCACTCCTATGCAAAGCAATTGCAAGTTGAGAAAAGATGATGATTCGAAGTCTATAGAACAGAGGAAATATAGGTCAATGATTGTGTTATCCACATTTTTGGTTATCAAGATGATACTATGATTATGTCATGATGATAGAAGATCAAACTCTTCAATAAGAACGTTTTCCAGAAGAAGGTTACATTTATCATTTTCTCAAAATCACATTTTTGGAAATAGTTCGCAGGCTGCATTATACTCTCCTGCGGAAATCATTAATTTCCGCATGCTGCATTCAA
>JZKD02S0883308.1:203622-216093 GCA_000966675.3 Picea glauca | reverse complement strand
CCCCGTAGGGGTTTTACCACGTGAAAACATCGGTGTGTTGATCTTTGATCTAGTTATGTGAGTGGTTACTGAAGGTGTTCGTCCTCTGTTGGAATACCTGTGTTGTCGAACAGGGTTGTATCCTCCTTCTGGTTGTAGCCAGAGAATTGGGGAGTTGGAGATTCCCTTAGGTTGTAGCTTGAGAAACTAGGGGTTGGAGCCTCCTTCCAGTTATAGCTGGAAAACAAAGGAAGTTGGTGCTTCCAATGAATGTAGCTCTTCAAGACATATAAGAAAAAAAAAATTGTGGTTTTCTCCCACTTTGGGTTTCACATAAAAACACTGGTGTATTGTGTATGTGTATGATTGTTCATTTGTTCATTGATTATTTACTATGAAAATATTGGATGATAATGCTACATTGATATAAAACTTGCATTATATGGTTAAAAGGGATTAGATTGCTCTATTATTGATTCACCCCCCCCTCTCAGTAATACAACAGTCTGAAGAAGCTCTGAAGCTCGGTTAGTGTGGTTGGGGTTGGCTAATGATGGATGACCTGGATCTTAGTTGGATCCACATGTACCTCATGCTCATCAACAATGTATCCCAATTATTGGACCCTGTTCATGCCAAAGGAGCATTTTTCCAAGTTGGAATATAGCTTGTGCTACCGTACAGTGTTCAAAACCTAATCAATATGTTGCATGTGATCCTCCCAAGTTATTTTGAAGATGAGGATGTCATCTAGATATACCACCACAAAAGAGTTGGTGAAGGCTCTCAATACATCATCCATCAACCTCATGAAAGTGGATGGTGCATTTGTTAAGCCAAAGGGCATGACTAGCCATTCAAAGAGACTTTCTTTAGATTTGAAAGTTGTCTTCCATACATTAGTAGGTTTGATGGGAACCTGATGGTAGCTAGAATTTAAGTCAATATTTATGAACACATTTTCCCGCTTGAGTTGGTCAAGAAGGTCATCAATTCAAGGAATTGGTTACTAGTTCTTGACTGTGATTTTGTTTAGTTCTCTGTAATCAATGAAGAGTCACCAGATCCCGTATTTCTTCTACATCAGTACAATCAAGCTTCCACAAGGGGAGGAGTTGGTCTGATGTGCCCCTTTTGAAACAAATCTTAGATCTAATGCTTGATTTCATAATTTTCCATCAATGAGCGATGATAGATTGGTCCATTAGGAAGAGGTGCACCAAGAGTTAGATAAATTGGATGCTTGAATTGGTAGTCTATCGGTACCTTAGTGTGTGAGGAAAATATGTCTTTGTACTCGTCCACGATCCCATCCACTTGTTTCTATTGCAAAAATAGGCTCTATGTAAAGGCCACCGCTGTGGAGACAACCTTTTTCTTATTGTGATAAAAGATCACAAAGAATAAGAACTTCTCGGTCTATGAAATGACGTTACTGCATTTCTTAGTATAGATTAAAGAAATAGCAGTAGGCGGTGCTACCTATAGTATCATGTACAATTTTCTACCCAAAGTAATAATAACACTGCGGGGTATAGACTCATACACAACATGTCTCTTCCACAAATATGCTTGCCCTAAAATAAAATCAAAAACTTCAAGGGGACAAATATCACACAATACCTCATCTTTGAAGGGCTTGATGTCGTAGGGAAAATGACACTATTGGATGACATGGAGATCTATTTCTTGGCAAAGCCAACCAATGTTGTAGGGTTGAGGGTGCATTTTCATCAACAGGTTTAGTCGTTTCATGATCTCTGCCGAGATTACGTTCTTCTAATTTCCGCTATCTATAATGAAATGAAGTGGAGCCCCCTTTACCCACATTTGTGAGTGAAAAAGGAATTCCCCTTCCTCTGGTTATTCCGGTTCACTTGGCTGGAATTTGGTGGTAGCGATAGTGGTGCTGGGTTGAACATCGATAATCTACTTCCCTCCTTCTAGATTTGATTCAGAGTCAGAATCTACCTTTGACTTGGAATATTTCAGCTCGACCACCAATGACTACATGGAGCAACATTCTTCGGTGTTGTGCCAAGGGATTTTATGGTATTCACACGAATTTCTCATGTCCTTGTTCGACTTATCATTACCCTTCTTGTGTTGCAACTTGGATTGGTTGTCCTGAGAGTGTCCATCTCTAATATGTCCCATGTTTTTTGGGTTGGGGACACCTTTTCCTTGCTTTGGCTGTGAGGAGTTTGCAGATCCAAACTCTCACCTCTTCTTCTTAGATTTCTGCTCAATATTGAAAACATATATATAAGTTGCACCTAATGATGTGATGTCCAGAAAATACATTTATATTTGAATGTATCGATGTAGAAAACCATGGTATTTGATAACCAGATGTGGTTCATAGTCTTTGATACCCAATTTGGTGATCAGGGTATGGAAAATATTCATGAAATTGGGTACTGTTTGGTCCCTTTCCTAACACGGCATGGTCCATATTGTGTATTGGTCCTCGTAGCTTCCAATAGGGTATTATTGTTCTTTAATGGAATCCTTAAAAGAATCCATTGTGGGGTCGACCACAAATATTGCAGATTCCTCTATGGCCCTTTTCTCAGAGTAAGTATCCCACCAGTCCTTAATATGAGGGACGACCTTGAGGAGTTCAAAAGTAATATTTTCCTTGTCAAAAAAATTATGGACGGAAAAGTACCCTTTGAGCAGATTGAACCATTTATCTACAACATCCGCATCTATCAGTCCTTCAAATAATGAAATATAAAAATTTACTTGTACCTTGAAGGGGTTTGCATGGCCACTTGATGAAGATGTGTCTCTTGTTGATAGCCACCGAAGTATTTGTGCAAAGTTGTCCATCATTTCGTTCCTTTTTTGCACAAGGGATTCCTCGAGCAACATTTTAAAATGATATCACACTCCACCATCTTTATGCTCATCCCCCATGGGTTTTTTTTGAGCTCAGTGGGACCGATATTTCAAAGGATCGATAAGTTTGAATCCCAAATTCTTATACCCTGATATTGTCAGGGTCATGCACGAAGAAAAATAAATGAAGGGAAAACCACTTTTATGCCATCAAACCATATTTATGAGAGGAATGAAATGAATAACAGACTGAATACAATAACACAGAGAGACAAAGAACAACAATAGATATCGAGTGAACAATAACTTCTATTGAATAAATAAAATAAGATGAAACTGTAAAACTGTAGAATTGAAAACAACTTGCTCGAATGGTGGTAGTTATCTCTAAGAAGAGATGTGGCTTTTGCATGCATTTTTTTGATAAGAATGATTACAATGATGCTCCAAAGGAATTTTGAACATTACTCATGAATTCCAAAACCATATACATCCAAAAACCTATCCCTAGGAGATGAAACACCAAACATTATGTAGGCCCCGATTGGTAAGTTGGTACCTCAACTTCCAGGGGTCATATGTTTTGGATACGAACTCTGTTTTAGGTGCAACATAGCCCATTGGAAACATATTTTCGAGAGCTACACATTATGCTGTGAAACTCTAATTTTGTCTAGATTTTGACTATGGCAAGCCAAAAAAACTATTTAGGTCCCCAAAGCAGCCTTGGATGTACAGAAATATGCATGGATATGAAAACACCCAAAATAATCTAGTTGGATTAGGTGGACAACCACCAATCTCAACTTAGAATATATGTATGGCTTCAGACAACCTCATAAGTGTATAACCCACAATAACAAATAATTACAAAAGAACGTGTTGAACTAAAAAATATCAAGAGGATTCATTTGGAATAGGTGGGTGGTCACCAATATCCACCTAGATCATAGGCTTCCCAATTGATGATGAAAATGCAAAAGAAAAAAAACACAAAGGAAGTGATGTATGGATAGATATTTCCAATTGATATTTATAACTTGACATGTATGGGATTTGATATATGATATCTTCATCCTATGGTAACATATTAGTATAAAAAGTCAAAGAGTTAAGAAGGTTGAACCATTAATATGTAGCACAAGTAAGACAGGTCCTGAAATAAAAAATCTACTAGAAGATATGACTATAACACCTTGTAGAACAATACAAGGAGTGAAGGATGAGAAACATATAGCTATATATATATATACATAATCCCATAAACCCTTAAAGGTTTTATTCAAAAATCCAAGGTTGAAAGATAAATAAGGAGACATGTTCAAACCGTTGAACTTGATGAAACCCTTGATCACTATATTTGTACTGGGCTCGACACTATTCAGTATAAAGTGATATTATGTGATTGTGAAAAAATTGCAAATGTTGTTCCTAAAAAGGAATACTTGTAGTTATTGTGGATATCCCTCATGGTTATAATATCCAAAACATTGGATATGATATTGAGCCTTATACTTACCAAGATTTCAATAAAGTGGTGATGAGATTTATGGAAGTCACAACATCACCATTTTGGAGATTTATGGTTTTTGATTTAGACACACAACAAGGATTAGTACAATCAAATTTCAAGGGAAAAGAAAAGACAAGGATACAACTTATTTGGTAAGATATTGAAAGTGCATGTTTGACAATTAAGATTAGAAATCAATTTTATTAATTCATAAGTTAATTGAATTTGCACTTATTTATGTTACAGACACAAGACTAATATTCATAGCCCCAATAAAGAACCATTTAAACATGATTTAGAGAGAATACATCTTGCAACCTAGACAAAAGATGATACTTATAATTCTATTCTTATCAATGTAAAGGATGGAGGGAATCCTAGTAGTTCATTGCTTTACAATGTTGTGGTTAGAAAACTAACATATGAGGAAAATGATTTGAAAGTGTTAGAAATAATAGGTGTGCTCATTTAACAATAGACAATATAGAAATATTGTCATCCAACCATAGGACGAAGGCACCCTTGAGCACCTTAAACTTGACGAAGCAAACCCTAGGCCTAATAGCCAATCAATGTAGCATATCTCTCTCCATAGCTAGCATGAAAGGAAGAAATTCCAAACCATAACCAAGATAAATTCCAATCCTAAACCTAAAATACAAGTTGTAGTAGTTGGAACTGCAACTACTCTCCAGACTTGCGCACTTACTAAATTTTTACAGTGCACACTCTTAAATTTATGCAGTTGTGAGTTGTGTGTGTCAAATGAGCTATGGCATCTTGTATTTATACTACTCCTCCTTAGCTATCTGGGCTGACTTCTCATTTTGGAGGCTGAATATTAAATATTTCCTTTAGTCGACTTGTCTTCTAGGGTTATGTTCAATCCTTTAGGGTTTCTTCTTGCTTCCCGGAATATTTTATTCTTGCTAGGGTTACATGTGGATGTTAATACCTCCCACAACTACCATAATATGAACACTCCCTCATAGCTAGGGAGGTATTGAAAGCAATGGTCTTGAACACAAAAATACCATTCAACTGGTAGAATCATCACATCCATATAGGCTATCTCATGATTATATCACAAGCATCATCATCACTATCAATATCATCTGATAGCATCAATTGCATCATCTATCAAATCCATAATCCATCTGAGTAATCAAGAATGGTACTGAATAAGTCACTCACTCCAGAGAGTGATACAAGAACTAGTCTTCTAGTCCGAACATATGTCCTAGAAGAATAATTATTCCAACAGATGATGGAAGCCACGCCATGGGCTACGAGGACTATTCTTCTAATCCAGACATACGTCCTAGAAGAATAAATGTCCTCGACCATTTTTCATCTAGAGAATGTTTGTCCATCAGTACACTGACTATCCATTTAGTTGATAATCATTTTTAACACTACTGATAGTCTACATGGAAATCATAACAATGTCATTCAATAGAACACAACTGTGTCTATCCATAGTAGTACACAACTACTATCCAGTGGTACACAACCACACCATGTAGCACATGACTACCTAATCAATGACACATAATCACAACCAGTGGAACACATCCACCACACTAGCATACATATACCATCTAGAGACATATAGTCTCCATAAAAATCATATCATTTGATATCAACCTGCATAAAAAAATATCATGATATAAACTGAGTGATCTGGGCCATTCTTCCACTCACATCTGTGACATCTAGAAGATCATATTCCCTCAGAATGTAAAAACATCATCCATGGGCTATCTGGAATATTCTTCTCAAGCATAGAAGAATAACTATCCCTAATTTATGAGCCTGTACCATTCTCCTAACTGGGTCATTCCTCTGGCACTAGTCATAGTAAAACCTGGAGAAAATGAGTCTACCCTAGGGAATGCATGTCCCTAATTTTTAAAACTGGACCATTCCTCCAAAACTAATCATAGTCCAACCTAGATATAATGAGTCTTCCCTTGGGAATGATTTTCCTGCACCAACCTCCAAAACAGACCATTCTTTGAAACTGCTCAAAACTGTGAACTTTGAAAGAATGACTTCCCGACCAGGAAAACCATTCTACTTGACCACTACTCAGAGTGAATTCCAACAAGAATGAATGTCCTATACCATTCCCCCACACTGGCCACAATATGAATCACTATCTATGGTACAACAACAATCTATCGAACCATTTTCATTACAAAAATTATTGTCAGATCTGGACCATTTTCCGAATTGGAAAATGCTTGTCCATCAAAAATATCAAACCACTTTTTGAACTAGAAAGGAACTGCTCATCCTGGACCATTTTTCGAACTGAAAAATGATTATACATAAATAAATAACACATCAATGCTCTCTCCCAACATGGGATTAATCTCTTCCTTTTTCAATAGGGAAGTCATCTCCATGATTGCCAACTTGTTTCTTAAGTATGCAACGTTTTCATCTTGGATAGAGGCCTTACCAAAATATTTGTTATCTTCTCATCTATGGAGATATATTGGATAACCACTTCTCTTTTCTGGACTTCATGATGGATAATGTAATGCTTGATCTCAATGTACTTCGGTTTGTCATGGAACATCGGTTTTCTCTAAAGGATTCATATAGCTCTGATAATTACAATATATCATGGTTGAATTCAGTGCCTTTGTTTCCTGCTAGCTCATGACATCGTGGAAAGGCTCAAACTGAAACATATCCAAATACTACTTCTTCTTTCATCATGATATTTTTCCATGGATTAGCAATCCATCATCCTATACTTCTGAGTAATTATTCTGATATACCATCTCTGTCATAGAAGGTTTTCACCACACTTCTATTGTATATGAGATACTTCACATCAAGTTGTTTGAATCCATACAAGGTATTCTTATATCTGCATACATGGGTCTCTTTCTGGTATAAGATTCTTTCTCACTTTCTTTATTGGGAAGAATAATCTTTTACATGTAAATTCCAATCCATGGATACTACAAGAGGTATATCTAGAACAAGTTGTTGCCATAGTATTCTCCCTCCTTCTGGAAGAACCTATGAATATTGTAATGCTTCCATTCATAAGTATTTTTCATATTTTCCATACAATGATCTTTATCATAACTTCCATTTTTTCTTCTTGATTGTTTCTTAGTGGGTTCAAACCAAGTTGGTAGTCTTGTGATTCTTGGTATAATATCTAGTTCTTTTTTTTTTTTTCTCTTTATTGGAATCTCCATGTTCTTCCTTATGTCTCTTTGTATCTCTTGGGTCCATGGGGTCTTCTATATGCCCTGAAGATTCCAATTTATTCCTTTCATCATAGGATCATGGATGTATATGGACAACGAAGGATACTTTAAGGATTATTTTCGAGGAAGACTTCTTCTAGAGTCAAACTGAACACGTGTTTCTTATCATGGCTGCTACTTTCAATTGGAACATGGACATATACATCATAATCCTCAATAAACCATAACATTTAGGATTATATCCCTCCTAATCCTTGTTTCATGCATGAATGCATGCTCTTCTTTTGGAATTATATAATTAGCTCCCTCCATATAAGAGAGTCCATGCTTCTGTCTGCATCCTTATTACCTTCTGCAAAGTGTCACAAGTCTTTTTCTAATTTCCTCTTGATTGCTGAATTCTTTTTGTTTTGACTTCTTCTGGGTTTCTTCAAGTTTGATTATAATTTCATCTAATCTTGTACTTGTTACTTATGTAATAGCTTCCACAGGAATTGTTACCAAGGAATGCCAATGTACTTCATCTTTTCATGTGTATTGCTTGACTTGTAGTCATCGTGATAGAAATTCTTATCTTTTTCTTCTTCCATAGGTATTGTTTCACTTGAACATCTTATCTTCTAAGAAATAGATATGCAATATATGTACATAAACTATGTAAACAAGGTATGTACAAGAACTATGAAGAATATTGTTACCTTGTCTTAGAAGAAGAAGCTTGTTTTATCCTTCTTGGCCTTATTTGAGGGTTCCCTTTCTTCCGCAACTGGTGCTTTGTGTGTTTCCTTCCTTTTCTTTAACTTAGGACAATTATTCTTGTAGTGGCCATATTTTCGATAGTTGAAGCATTGTATTTTTTAAATATCTTTCTCTTGATTTGGTATCCTCCTTGAGTCAAACTTCTTCTTATTCCTGAATTTCTTGAAATTTTTTGTGCACTCTTGATCATCATCTTTCCTTTGGAATTTATCTTTTGTGCTAATCCTTGATTCTTCTTGTGCACAACAATTCCAAAGTTCTTCAAATGTGGGATACTCCTTTCTTGTGTTCATTCCTGCAAAAAATGCATCCCATGTCTTGGGAAGGCCATTGATTACTATATTTACATGTTCCTTCTCTGAAATGATTTCTTCAATAACTTGTAGTTGATAACTTAACTGAGAGATTCTCACAAGGTATGATGTTATGTTGTCATCATCATTCATTTTCATGTCATGGAGCTCATTCTTCAGACTCATTACTTGTCCAATGTTTCTGACTGAGAAGAGGTTAGTTAGGGAATCATACATCTTCTTAGACAATCAAGATGAGAGATGTAGGGCATCAAGTGGTCTTTTACAAAGTCCACTATGATACTCATGGCATTGATGTCACTGTCCTTGAACTTCTCCATAATTTCAACTTTCTGAGGTTCCTTCTCTTTTCCTTATTCAAACTATGGTTCCATGATATTTCCTTTCATGATATCCAACAATTTATTCTTGGAAAGGATAAGGTCAATCCTTGTCTTCCATTCTCTGAATTTAGAAGCCCCTTCTAACTTGTTTTCTGACTTGATAGAGTAAGTCATGAATTCTTTGACTTGGCCACCCTTTGACTTTGACAAAAAACTCAAACTTGATGTCTTAGCTTGCTAAGAGTACCAGTAGGTGCAATGGGTTAAGGCAGACTAGGATATCCAGAAATTAGGTCAATCTCTTCACTTAATGTGCTTGAACAAGAGGGTTAGGGTTTCATTGCTATAGAAAAAAAATTGATTGCAACTGTAACTGAGAAAATCCTCCCAATCTATCTTTCAGCATTTAGACTACCCGAAGATAGTGGTGGCCCATAACCTGTTATAAATAATAGATGTTCTTGCTTCACCATACACAATATAGCAATATTGTCACCCAACCATGATATCCAACAATTTATTCTTGGAAAGGATAAGGTCAATCCTTGTCTTCCATTCTCTGAATTTAGAAGCCCCTTCTAACTTGTTTTCTGACTTGATGGAGTAAGTCATGAATTCTTTGACTTGGCCACCCTTTGACTTTGACAAAAAACTCAAACTTGATGTCTTAGCTTGCTAAGAGCACCAGTAGGTGCAATGGGTTAAGGCACACTAGGATATCCAGAAATTAGATCAATATCTTCACTTAATGTGCTTGAACAAGAGGGTTAGGGTTTCATTGCTATAGAAAAAAAATTGATTGCAAATGTAACTGAGAAAATCCTCCGGATCTATCTTTCAGCGTTTAGACTATCCGAAGATAGTGGCGGCCCATAACCTGTTAGAAATAATAGATTTTCTTGTTTCACCATACACAATATAGAAATATTGTCACCCAACCATAGGCCGAAGCCACCCCCGAGCACCTTAACCTTGACAGAGAATAATTCTGGAAGAAAACCCTAGGCCTAATATCCAATCAATGTAGCGTACCTCTCTCCATATCTAGCACAGAAGGAATAAATTACAAACTATAACCAAGATAAAGTCCAAGAATAAACTGAAAATACAAGTTGAAGTAGCTACAACTCCAACTACTCTCCAGACATGCACACTTACTAAATTTTTGCAGTGCGCACTCTTAAATTTCTGCAATTGCAAGCTGTGTGTGTCAAATGAGCTCTGGCATCCTGTATTTATATTGCTCCTCCTTAGCTGTCTGGGCCGACTTCTCATTCTGGAGGATAAAAAATCAATATTAAATATTTCCTTTAGCCGACTTGTATTCTAGGGTTATGTCCAATGCTTTAGGGTTTCTTCTTTCTCCCCGAAATATTCTATTATTGCCAGGGCTACACATGGAGGTTAATACCTCCCGCAACTACCATAATATCAAAATTCATATTATTCTTTTGTAGTTTAATTTTAATAGTTATAGATATATAACTATACGTTTTTTTGTTTAATTAAAGATGCCAAAGAAGAGTGCAGATGGAAACACCTAAACCCTTAAAATTTTTATTCAAAAAGCCAAGTTTGAAATAGAAAGAAGGAGACGTGTTCAAACTTTTGAAAACTATGAAACCCTTGATCATTACATTTGTAATGGGATCGACACTTTTCAGTGTAAAGTGATATTAGGTGATTGTGAACAAATTGCAATTGTTATTCCTAAAAAAGAATACTTCCTAGTTATTGTGGATATCCCTCATGGTTATAATATCCAAAACATTGGATATGATACTAAGCCTTATACTTACCAAGATTTCAATAAAGTGTTGATGAGATTTATGGAAGTCACAACATCACCATTTTGGAGATTTATGGTTTTTTGTTCAGACACACAACATAGATTAGTACAATCAAACTTCAAGGGAAAAGAAAAGACAAGGATACAACTTATTTGGTAAGATATTGAAAGTGTATGTTTGGCAATTAAGATTAGAAATCAATTTTATTAATTCACAAGTTAATTGAATTTTCACTTATTTATGTTATAGACACAAGCCTAATATTCATAGCCCTAATAAAGAACCATTTAAACGTGATTTTGACAGAATACATATTGTGAACTAGACAAAAGATGATACTTATAATTATATTCTTGTCAATGTAAAGGATCGAGGGAATCCTAGTAGTTTATTGGTTTACAATGTTCTGGTTAGAAAACTAACATATGAGGAAAATGATTTAAAAGGAGAGATGGTTAATGTTTATCAAAAACCACAAGAAATAATTAATTATCTTATAGATACATTTTCAAATGAAGGAGATTGTGTTTTGGATTTGTTCTCGGTTCCAGGTAAGAGTTATGATCTAACATTTATGAAATCATATTTCAATCTTATATTATTTTTAATTTATGTCTTTTTACAATATTTAAATTCATTATTTATTTTGTATTTGGTGATTAGGTACAACATTAGCGTGCTTCTTACAAAAAGGAAGAAATTGCATAGCCATTGAAAGTGACCCGATGCAATGTAGTTTTATTCAACAAAGAAATAATGATATTCCATCTCTTCCAGATCAAATGCAAGAAGTTGGCTTGAAGAAAGGAGATTTTAGTGAATCAAAGGTGGCAAAAATGTCAAAGGAACCTCAAGTACCATTAGGAGGATTGATCGGAAAGGATCACTTTGGAGAACTTGCAGATATCAAAGACCCAATAGAGGAGAAAAATGAAACAATGGAAGCACAAAATGATGTCGAAGAAGTTGATAATGTGTATGTTGAGAATGTTGAATTTCGGATATATGATATTGTTGATTAGTTTTAAGATGCCCTTGAAGACGGTGCTCAATTTTACAAATTTTTGATGAGCTATAATTGTAATGTTTTGACTTTCATATTTTATAATAAGAATGAATGTGTATCTATTGTTGTTTTTTGTTAAATATTTTTTATTGTTTTCTTTTTACTTTTATTTGTATGTGAATCACTATACTAAGGAATTTTTTTATTAAATGTGGTCATTTTTTTACTTCAAATGTATAGAAAGATGGAAAAAATGTTAATTGTTTTATAAATTTTTCACTTTTTTTTGTTGAATTATGTCCATAAAATATTTTATTTGACATGTTATTTTAAAAGAATAGGTAAAAAAAATGTATAGTTTTTTATTATATATGGTTCTAAAATGTATATGTTTTTGCTAAATATTAAAAAACTAGTGTTATTTAACTACAATTATTTTCTATGTATTGAAGTAAAGGTAAACACTATGTTAAAATGATGTTTTCCACTATATTTTAAAAGTATGGAACCATAAGTTAATTAAGGAGACACAATTATATGAAAAATCTTAATTTCAAAAAATTAATGGTAAAAAATATTTGTAAGATTGAAAGAAGCATGGAAAAATGACTAGAAACACCGTTGAAAAAACTTAGAAAATTTTGAAATTAGATGAAAAATAAGCATTTAAAAAAATAATGTAGAAACATTATGGATCAAGAAATTTA